>BJKM01001120.1:0-95642 GCA_015082035.1 Chaenogobius annularis
AACACCTGTCACTTTAACTGCAACTATTCAACACTCACTGCACTGTCACTTTCTGCACTACAACTTTAAACTCAACTGTAAACTTGTGTACATAGCAATGCCTATTTTTATTTTTATTTTATACTATAGTAATTTAAATTGTCCCTTAATGTATGCCCTTTTGTTAGATTGAATATATGTTTTATTATTGCTCAAGTGTTTTGTGTTGCATAGTAATGCCGAGACAAGTTCCTATGCCTGTGAAGTTTGTTCATTGACAATGGCAATAAACCCATTCTCATTCTGATTCTGACAGTCATGGGGCAAACAAGAGGGGAACCAGGCGCAGCCCTTCCTCACCCATCTTTCCAAAGGCAATGAGTCTATTAGGTGACAATTAATTTTGATTCTTGATGTTGGAAAATCATAAAGAGCCCCAATATTTGTTATTAAATCATCCCTTTTAAATTTGATTAGCACTTTAAATTTTTTATAATGTTGTTTTATTATTACTCAGTGTTTTATGTTGCACCTTAAGGCCGAGACAAGTTCCTACGTTTTTGAATTTTGTTCATTGACAATGGCAATAAACTCTTTCTGATTCTGATTCTGATTCTGAAAGAAATAAGGCCAGCTAACAGAATCAAAAGCTTTCGCAGCGTGACTCCTGCCATGGACACAACAGTTACCTCTGGAACATACTCTTGGCAGCGGCTAAAAAAGCCATCACAAAAAAATGGATGACACAAATTGTACCGACAATCAGGGACTGGACAGACATTACTTTGGACATTCGTAAAATGGAAAGGATTACCTTCAAACTTAATTTGAAAATGAACAAATTCGACAGACTGTAGACTAAATGGGACATTTTTGTTTGTGTTTTGTGTGTCATGATTTCTCCTTTTTCTGTTCTGTTTTTGGTGGATGTATGTCTGTCTTTTCACTAAGGTCTTGTTCTTTAAAATTTTGTAAAAAAGTAAAATAAAAAATATATATCAAAAAAAATATAAAGATTAGGTTTCTCACAGTGGACCTACAATGAAAATTTCGCAGGGTCCTCACTGTAGACAGGTGTGTGCTTTTCCAAATCATGTCAAATCAACATAATTTACCACAGGTGGACTCTAATCAAGTTGTAGAAGCAATCTCAAGGATGATCAGCGGAAAAAACTATGTACCTGAACTCATTTTTGAGTGTCATGTTAAACACTGAAAACTCAGGGGTTTTGTTAAGAAACACTACTTTTTTTTCCACGCTTTGAACCATACAACGGTGCAGCTAATTTATAGATTTTTACTAGCTAACGGCCACCGGGGGGCACTCGAGCAGGAAGGGCAAGCGTTTGACACACTGCAGAAGAAGCCCTGGGTGGAACACTGTTCAGGGGACTGTTCAGACATGTGCTCTGTATGTTAGCGTTTTGAAGCTTACCTAAGCTTACCTTCCTAACCCTGTGTGTTTTATTACAATCAGACTCATATTCACGGAGAAATTAGTCTAATGAGGAAGTGAATCTAGACGCGGCGAACGCAAAAGACAAACACGGAGCGCGGACATGAGATATACGGCGGTCTGCAGTTTAGAACCTGCCGCAGTGAAATGAGACTCTTGGCCCGACCTGCCCCACAGTCTTTTTGATCATCTAACCCTAAAGCCTTGAATTAAAATTAGTAACTTTAGTCAAGAGTTATACTTTGTCACTAATAAGCCTTTCATTTTCATAGGCTGTTGCAACAGGCCTGTGTGTTTGTTGGTCTTTTATTCCCGAACACATCCACAGTATGAGTTCTGAAACACAGCAGGTCCATTTCCCTGCTCACACAAACTCCTGCACTCACTGGTCCGCAGACAGAACTTTAGAGACAGAAGAGGTAGAGAGCACTGGTGATGCGCAGATCGTCTTTTGACCCGTTGGGTCAAGACAATTCTCATTTCAAATACTTACAGTGGTACTGCATGTTCGCGCTCAATGTGTATCTTTGCGTTTATACGCGTCCAAATTCATTTCCTCATTACATTAATTTCTCCCGTGAATATTTATATAAGCATAATTTCTCAGATGCAGATCCTACATGTTGTCAACAGTTTAAGGCTTTTTCGGTACGTTTTCATACTGAATTAAAACCGCAGTCCAAATTACATACATTTCAATTTGCAATCTTAGACGCGAGGTGGATCAGAGTAAATTGAAAACATTTATGCCGTAGTGTGCCCCACACTGTGCGGCTGTCAGAGAACGGAAAAATAACAGGACCTGTGGGTTGGAATAAAACCCTATCCATGCAACTCTACAGAGCACCGTCAGTTTGGTGAAAACTGACTTCAACTTGCTCAAACCTGATGAATATTAGATGCATATTTGTAACTGACTTAATTGTCTGGTCAAGTAAGTGGGAGGATCAGAGGGGACACCCATGGTTTCCGCCTCTGCATGTTATGTCACAAGCCCTGGAGCAGAGCCACAGACAGGTAAATCAGCTCAGGCAGAGTAATCAAGAACAGAGGGGACAGTAAGGACTATTCAGGTGTGTTTTCTGTTAAAGCGAAAGCGTTAAAATGATGTGTGTTTTACAATCCAACTCATGTTCACTGAGAAATTAGTCTAATTAGACACACCCACGGTCTACTGCAGACCCGTGAGACCCCTGGTTCAAAAGACAACCAGCATATCACTACCGCGTCCCTTCTTTATGTTCAATATCTCATGTTACAACGTGGGCACCTGCGGCTTATTGACAGGCGCTATAGGTGCAGGTCTATATATGTACCAGTTATTTTTTCTTTGTAAGATTTGTTGGTGTGGTTTGTATTAAACCCAAAAATTACAATACATGTGCTTGTCGTGTAATCCCTCATTCGTCCAGGAGTATTCCATTGTAGAAAAAGATTCAGTTGTCATCGACACCGTTTTAGAAAAAACTATACGTTTTGACTCTCATCCAAGAGTCATTCTCAATCAGTGAAACAAGTCTGAGAACTCCTGTTTATATCCTACTCTGTGAAAGCCCTGCCCACAGGGCGGGATCTCCTGCTAATGGCCCATTGAAACTTAACTGGGATGGGCCTATTGTTCTATTGTTCCCTGGCAATTGGCTGCCTCACTTTGTGTGCCTGTTTAGCATCCGAATGCCTCGGGCGTGTCCAGGGTTTCCGCAGACCATTATAAACAACTGGAAGGTTGAATCTTAAACCTCCATTACGATTTAAGGAAGGATTCTCTTTTTTAACAAAGGTTGCCTCTAACTCCTCTTTCAAACCATCTTTTCTCCTGCTCAGAATCTCCACCTCACTGTCTTCAATAGAGTGGTTTGTGGCTTTAAGTTTTCTCCTGCTCAGAATCTCCACCTCACTGTCTTCAATAGAGTGGTTTGTGGCTTTAAGATGAAGATGCACGGCGCTCTGGGGTCCTGAACTCGCGTGTCTTCTGTACTGATAAAGCCTCTTGTGAAGTGGCTGTTTAGTCTCCCCTATGTACCGCTCTTTACAACTTTCTTCACTGCATTGGATAGAATACGCTACGTTGCTCTGTTTGTGTGTAGGCATCTTGTCCTTAGGGTGAACCAGGTTTTGTCTTAATCAGAATCAGAAAGAGTTTATTGCAATTGTCAATGAACAAAATTCACAAACATAGGAACTTATCTCGGCCTTAAGGAGCAACATAGAACACTGAGCAATAATAAAACAACATATATTCAATCAAAATGTGTTGCCTGGTTTGAAATAAACATGGACTAGGTAAATCACGGGAACTCTAGGTTATTTTCTCAGTTGATTGCCTTTGTATATCGTGGTTATTTATGTTAAGCCTCATGCTAGCTAAACTAAACGCAGTTCCTGACTGTTCACGCTACATCCATCATGGTCAATCCAAAATGTATTTTATTTTCAATGCCAATGAAACAAGACACCCTTGTCATTCCAACAACATTCCTGATGTTAAATGATTTGGCTGTTGCAAGTTTCCCAAGAAATGTTAGCCCAAAATGTACCAAGATACAAGACAATTTAAAATTAAATAAATGAGTATTTATTTCCAAACATTTCAGATTTTAGTTTTTAAGTTTGATAAATTAATGACAGACAATACAGTTTACTAGGACGCTATGTAGATTACTGTCTAATTTATCATGTTTAATTATCCTCATTACAGTCAAAAAACATCAAGATGGATGATCTTGCAGAATATTTGAGATCAAGACATGTTGATGAGGAAGCTATCCACTGAATGGAAGACACATGGTTTTACTTATGGCTTCATACAGACCAATCATACTAATGAACAATGCTTTTTATTTTTTTGTGTATTTAACTCTAGATTTATTTTTATTTTATACTACAGTAATTCTAAATTGTTTCTTAATGCATGCCCTTTGGATTGAATATATGTTTTATTATTGATCAGTGTTTTATGTTGCACCTTAATGCTTCCTGCTTCCGAAGAGTGCAGACGCTTCCCGGCTTGCTCCTGCTTGCCTCAGCTGCTTTCCTTATTTATTTTGCTTTTAAATCAGTTTTTGTCTTCCAAACATTTTTTATTATGACTTTTTTAAGTCAACCAAGGATTTTAAGAACATTTTTCGAGTTTTAATCAACAAATCTGACGGACCAGCGACATGTCCGTGAGAAGAGAAACAAACTCCTGTAAACGCTGTTGGAAATTTCAACAAGAAATTCATGAGCTACAAGCACGGATATTTGCTTTGGAATCTGAAAAAGGACCGCACGATACAATCCCTGTATCATCCAGTGGTAAGAAGTCCACATTTTTTTACAAGAAAAACAGCTACTTTCAACCTAAACTGGAGTGACTCTGTTTCGTTTCCAAAACTCTCTAAAGGCCAGGAAACAGTTCGAAGCCTAAGCAATACAAAGATAATGTAACGCCACCTAAAATACAGCTTACAAACAGATTTTTACCACTTTCAAAGACTGAAGTAAATGAACAAAGGGAAAATGTGAGACATGACGTGGCGAAAAGGCAGACGGAGACAGAGAGAGAATCTGTGCCGAACGTCAAGTGTCGTTACTTGATTTGGGGATGGTGCGATAAGTCACGCTGATGCATGAAAAAATGAAAACACATTCTTTTCCAGCAGAGCCACAGTCACTGAGATTACGGACTTGGCACTGGTATTTCTAATGTTTTGGCCACACATAAAGGAAGTTAAACAGCTGATGATGTGCACGTCTGGGTCGCAGTGGCTACACACGACAGCGAGAGAGACTTGAAGTTTTTGAAAAGAGAACTTCTTGGGAGTTATTCGGAAACCGTGCTTTTAAAAGAATGGAAATAAAAACATTCATAAGTGGACCCTCTTTCCAAACATTGACAAGGAAGAATCAAACAAAGTTTAGGGCCGGCCGCTTCAGCTGAACACATTGGATGTCTAAAGAGTGTGCAACAGAGAGATATGGCACTACCATTGAGAACTTCATATCTATTCTGGATAACGGGAGAGGACCTGTTCTACAGAGAAGACAAGGCCCACACGTATAGTAGAGGTGGAGTGAAGGGTGCTGACAGAGATACCTGCTCCACGCTCTGAGGCCATTTTGAACTTGGGCTCTGGACAGTACTAGCCTGGACAGACTGGGCCCTGGACAGGGGCTCTGAGCAGATATTAGAGAAAGAGAAAGAGGAATGAGAGAAAAATTCCTGCTATATATGAGATAAGAGAGGAGATGAGAGAAAATTCCTGCTATAGTTAGAGAAGAGAGGAATAGAGTAGAAATTCCTAGCCTCCATCAACAGAGACCCGAGCCAAAAGTTTCAGCATCAGCAGCACACGATAGGTAAGCCGAACAGCCTCCATCACCAAGGATCTTCTTAGCAGTCTCGATCTCCCACCAACGACATTTGCAGACAGAAAGAATTCAAGCTCCAACTGCTCCACGATCACCTACCACCTACTCCAGCAAAGGACCATCTGCAGCAGCACCACAACAATAGCTTCGACCGAACGGCTAGCCGCAGGAGTCATTTCAGTTCTTCCCTGCCACATGTCTCTCATCAAAGACCTTGGACCGCATCATTGTGTGCGGGCCTGGCAGTATCCCTGACATCACCCCTGCCCTCAGAGCCAGCTCCCTGGATCCCCCCTGCCAACATCTACTCCCACTAACAGAGATTCCTTCATCTCTCCTTTCCATCTCACTCTCTACACCAGGGGTCTTCCAGCCATCTTAGTAATATCTGATCAAATCAGGCGATTAAGATGCGCTCCACTCACAGCCTTAATTATTTAGCAAGAGTTCTGATATCAACGATGATGATACTCTACCCTCTTGACTGTTTGAACAAAGACAGACAAAAATCACCCCACACAAAACCAACACCCACCTTTTCTACCTGGTCCCAAACGCATCACACCGGCTCCGCACTTACAATTCATACTAAAGTCCACCCACCTATCCCCTGTCCTCGCCTTTTCACCTGAGTATCATCGCCACTAGCTAAGGATGCACTGGTTCAGGCGTTGCCAGAACAGGACGTATAGATCATATTACAAATAAACCAACGAGACCGGGGCCCTGTGGTAAGAAACCAGATCCCCTTAGTGCTATTCTGTAGTAACATCCACACAGATGGGAAAACAAAAATGCCGAGTCAAGACTTCCCATCTGATGAAATATTTGATTCATATTCCCTGTAAAAAGATGAACGCCCAGTCTCACTGAAACTAGTCTGAGAACTTGCTGTACTAAATGTTCAGATCCTATCCTTATGTAACAAATCAATTTCTTAATAATAATTTTATATCTTCTTTAATCCTGATATTTAATGTTTTATCTGAAACTGCAAAAATGGCTCGACAAAAACACAGGAAATTAACTAATGTTTCTAATAGAGTCTAGAAGCTCGACCAACTTTATATTTTGAATCTGGAAACACGGGACAAAACAAAAAAAGTGGAAGAAGAGGTGTGTGTGCTATTTGTTAGAGAGAAATAGTTACACCACAATGGTTGTCCACTTTTGCGGGTGTATTTTCAACCATTTGAGTAGAATGAGCCTTTAAATATTGAGCTAAAAACAGTCTTCCATCCATTCTCTCTCATTGTTTTATACAAGCCTCACTCAGCACTGCAAAAGTTTTATTGATGATTTTTACTGAGATGCTTTCAGTCGTTATGACTTACAGACTTATGTGATGGTTTGGTATATAACAGGTATGTATTTCAATGTTCATAGTTGATAATTATCTTCGTGACAAGAAACGCTAAAGAGCTTCATGCTGTCCTCTTGAAACTTTCGATCTTACTCAAGCACAGTGAGTGGCCCTACCCACAAGCAGAAGGGCATACACTCTAGATCTTCTAATTACAAAAAAGGGTTAATATTTTCAAACGTCAATGTGGGTCGATGTTTGCTCTGTCTGATCTATTTCTGTGTCTTTCTTTGACCTGTCTGTTTTTTCCCAAACACAACCACCGCTGGTCCTGCAGTTGGTCCGGAGGAGACACGCATAAATGACAGCACGGGAAGGGAAAACTGTTTATGGAAATGATTAACTTTGAAAATGTCTAATGTTCTAATGTAAATGATTTGTTGAACTCTGTTACATTCTAGTGTTTTTGAATGTTCTCTGGACACCAATTGCCCCTATGAAGGCTAAAATTGTAAAAAATAAGCAGAAGGCGCCATGGAGAAATGATGATGATCGGTCAGGGCACAGAAAAGGGAGTGCCGCCGGGCCGAACTGAAAATGGCGCAAGTCGAAGCTCCAAGGATTCAGAAAGAGATTTACAGAGAGAAGTTGTAACATGTACAACCTCATTTTTATGTAGAACTAGGGAAGGATATTTTTCTGAAAATAATTGGAAGCTGCAGTAACAACTTCGCGTGTCCTGTTTGCCAGCAGTAAACAGATTAACAAACCCTGCCAGCTCAGCTGCCGTTAGAAACCTCATTTCCACATCCAAGTGTAATGAGTTTTGCATTATTCTTTAATGACAAAGTTCAAGGGGCATTAAAAAATGCTATCAATTCTACAATGCAAAAAAAAATAACCCTCAAACCACCTAACACACTTAGAGCTGGTGATGATCTCCTGGTTGTCACACTTACACGGTGACAAAACTGTCCAGGAGACATCACCAAGCTCTGAGTTCATCTACATGCTTGCCTCGATGTGTGACGCCATCCAGATTTCTAAAGTCTGTGCTGAACAGTTTGTTAGCACCACTCACTATCAAATAGTTTAACATGTCGCTTCAATCTGGAACATTCCCAACGTCTTTGAAAACTGCGGTCATAAAGCCTCTCCTAAAGAAGAGCAGTCTTGATGCCGCAGTAAACTGAGTCAATTACCGGCCACATCTCTAATCTGCCATTTTGGGGCAAAAAGTCACTTGAAAAGGTTGTTTACCAACAGCTCACTGATTTTCCTCTTAATAAACAACTCATTTGATAAGTTTTCCAGTCAGGTTTTAAGACCTCATCACAGCACTGAGACTGCTCTTGTCAAGGTGACAAATGACATCCACCTGAACACTGACGCGGGCAAGCCACAGTCTTAATTCTGTTAGATCTGAGTGCTGCTTTTTTGACACTGTCGATCATGGGATCCTTCTTACAGAGACTAGAGGACTGGGTGGGCATCACTGGCACTTTGCTTGTCTCCTAAACTGGTTAAAGTCCTATCTGGAAGACAGGAAATTCTTTATCGAAATTGGTAACTGTGTCTCAGACCAAGATGCCCCTGACCTGTGGGGTGCCCAAGGGTCAATCCTGGGACCCCTCCAGATAACCTTCTGTTTCACCTCTACATGCTGCCGTTAGGTCAGTTTGATACGCAGCGAGAATGGTGTCCTATCGATCACAATTACGCAAGACGACACTCAGATCTATGTTTCACTGACGGCAGGTGAATATGGACCAGTGGATTCACTCTGTCACTGCATCCAACAGATCAGTGTGTGGATGCAAAACAACTTTCTCCAGCTGAACTCAGACAAAGACTGAAATCATCGTCTTTGGCCCCACAGAAACAAAGAGAAATTGTTTAACTGTTCACCATCCAGAGTCTCGCTCTAAAACCAACAAATCAAGTTTAGAAATCTGGGGGTAATAATGGACTCAGATTTGAATTTTAACAGCCACGTCAGATCAACCAATCACATTAATCAGCAGCTTTTTACCATCTAAAAAAAACTTGTCAAAATCAAAGGTATAGTGTCTAAATCCAGACCTGGAGAGACTTATATCCATGCGTTTGTCTCTAGTAGATTAGACTACTGTAATGGCCTGCACACTGGCCTCTCCAAACACCAACGAGCTGTAAAAACAGCAGCAGTACATCCAGAACGCTGCTGCTATCGGGTTTCCTGACTAGAACCAGGAAGTAAACGATCACATTAGTCCTGTGCTCAGGTCTCTGCACTGGCTCCCTGTGGCTCAGAGAATAGACTTCAAAGCAGCTCTGCTTGTATACAAGTCTCTCCATGGCCTAGCACCAAAGTACATCTCGGACATGTTAGTGCCATATGAACCATCTCGGACTCTGAGGACCTCAGGGACCGGCCTCCTGCTGGTGCCCATAGTCAGGACTAAACATGGAGAATGTGCGTTTCAGTTTTATGCAGCTAAAATCTGGAACAGTCTTCCTGAGGATGTGAGCTGGGCCTCTACTCTGGCAATGTTCAAATCTAAGCAAAAAACTTTTGTTTGGCTGTGCATATGACTGAAATGCTTTTCTTTGCACTCTTCTCTTTTATGTCTTGAACTATTTGACGGATAGCCTGAAAATGGCACTTTTGAATTAAGAATTTGTGATTTCTCCCATGTCTTTGTGATTTTAATGCGACTTTAATTCCTGTTGTGTGAAGCACTTTGAATTGCCTTGTGTACGAATTGTGCTATACAAATAAACTTGCCTTGCCTTTAATGGTTTGCCAGAACAAACTCCACTTGATGTGAATAACTTAGAGGATAGTGGGATTGTGACTTCAGGCACTGCAGACCTTTTAGAAATGGAACCCCCCAGTCTTGACAATACCTTGCCACTAACTGAGGAAGAGTTGCCTGCTTTTCTGAATGTACCTGAAAGAGAGAAAACCATTGTTGTGGCCAGATTCTTAAAGAGCTTATTCAAGTGTTTTCTGAAGATGAAGCCATGAACAAGAAAGACAATCGCTTTAAAGTCATTCTTCCTGATGGTAAAGTTGAAAAGGCTCTAGATGATGGTGGTGTACTAAGGGATGAGCTGTCAGAGTTTTGGAATTACTTTTATGAACAGTGCACCATGGGGAGTGACTTCAGAGTGCCATACTTGCGACACGACTTTGGAAAGGAGGAATGGAAAAGTGTTGGTCGAGTCATTGCTTTTAGCTGGAAACAAGCGAAAGCATCTTCTGATAAAACTTGCTCCTGTTATTCTTGAGCAAGATGTTCTAGGAGATGTGGAGAGTGATCTCTTGGATAGTTTTCTCAAGTATGTCTCACACTCTGAGCGAGTCATGTTTCAGACTTGCTGTTCAGATTTGTAAAGTATTGACAAAGATGAGTTATTAGACGTTCTAGATTTACAACTGTCGCAGACATCCAACGGCAAACAACATAAACCAAATCTTAAGAGAGCCTGCGCACCAGAAACTTATTCAGGAGCCCGCCTTTGTCATTGAGCTGTAGAGTAATGTGCTTGTGGGGGTAAAGTCAGAGCTGAAGGGTATTGCAACTGCTTATGAGGCACTACAACCAACATCATGCAAAATTATGAAATCGCTCATTTATCCAACTAACCCAAATGCCACTGATAGTCAAGTATGTAACCACATATCTTCGAGAGTGTGACATGTTTCATCTATCGTCTCAGGTTTTGTACTGGATCAGATGTATTTAGAGGAAAAAACCTCCCTGTGTCATTCACACACCTTAATGGGTTTCAGAGAAGACCTATTGCTCACACCTGTGGTTGTTACTTATGAGAGTTACCCTGATTTTCGACATGAAATGAACAAAGTGTTGGAGAGCAACAGCTGGGTTATGGACATTGCATGATTTTAGTACAAATTAAGAAAAATAGTTCATTATGAGTAGTTTAATGTACATTGTTGTACACATTTTTAATGTATGTTGATTAAGTGATTAAACTCGACACTAAATTAACAGATTACAATTCTGTTTTGTTTATTTAATATTTTGATTTCTGCGTAACATTATCAGCTGCGGTTTCCAGGGCTGATGGCTGTGTGGCCGCAGATCCTCACATGTTTACTGTAAGATTATTAACAACTCACCAGCATGTGAGGATCTGCTGCTAGAGAGCGCATCGACCCTGGGAGCTGATGTTACATGGAAATACAAATATTAGGCCTTAATAAACCAAACCATTGCCATGTCAAAACGGAAAAGCCAAAAGGAAAACCACAGTGGTTTCCTTACATAACATTATGCATACTATCAAAAAAACTATGGGATTAATTAGGCATACCTGTATTGTTTTCATGAAACAGAATTGGATTAAAAATGTGTCCTAAAAGTTGTCTGACAAATTTAAAGGAGATGGCCATTTTTCAAAGAGACCCATCCAATATTGAACACATTCACTTCGCAGGGTGAGCCACCATCGTTCAATTAGCTGGTTACCCGTTCTTGGACCTAAAGATACTGGGTCTGCCTCAGCTTAATTTACAGAATAATGCAAGAAGCGCTGAAGTTCTGCAATATGGCCATTCTCAGTTCTAAATCAAGCCTGACTCTGGCAGGACAGCCACCAGCAGTGATCACAGCATCCATAAAAAAGCCAGCAATAACTTTTGAGTCATTGTTTTATAGGCTTCCAGACAAATCATCTTCCTGGAGAAACCATCTATACAGCCACTGATAGCGATTCTATGCCAGACATAGTTTGAACCCCGACTGTGGTATATTCGTTTTCGTAGTCTGTTCCATGACCACAGATCAACACCTTCACTGTTCAACAATTGTAGTAAAATACAAAGTCTCTGCCACAATATTGTTTACCCAGCATTTTTGGTGCATCCATCGATAGCCATGGTACTGACCAGATGTCTCAAGCTGTTGCTCAATAAACGCTGCCACTTCAGCCACATCAGTTTTATTTTTGCGCCACCAGAGACCCTTCTTGCGTCAAGGGTACGTTTGCTCACTATTGTTCCATGTGAATGCTCAAGTAAATGCAGTATTTTGTTAGTTGTAAAGCCATCTCTAAAGTACTTCTCTGCCAACTCACATGCCATTGAGTGAATAGCCTTACAATGTAGTCTGCTGCTTATATCCTAAAACTCGAAATTTCGAGATTAAACCTCAAAATTATGAGATTAAAATTTGAAATTTCAAGTTTAAAACTCAAAATTATGAGATTATTTTTCAATCACTGGCGGAAATGGGCTTCCATACAAATGAGTTTCATATGGGGACCGGAACTCAAAAAGGTACCAGGAAATGAAACGGTCCCTGCAGTGCAAAAACCCTGTATGTCGTATGAAGATTTCTAAAAAACAATTACACGTCTGTTCATATTTTTAATGTCTAATTTTTAAAACAAACTTTTCTTTCTTTAAAAGATAGATCTGTGTGTCTGGCAAATGCTGAAAATGCTTAATGTCAAGCCCTGCATAGGCGTATACGTCTTGACAGCACTTTGACAATCACTTTTCATAATTTAGAAAAATTCTGAAAACGTTTCAGTCAATTATTACAATCAACTGATCCAACTTGATTATAATAATTGACAAACATTTTCAGAATGTTTCTAAATTATGAAAATCCGTCACACAGATGGAAAACTTGAATCCATAATGTAATCAAAAGTTATGTTGGTATGAGGCAGATGAGGACATGTGCTGGTTAAGGCGAGTTCGAATCCCGACTCCAACAGTTTACTGCATGTCCTCCCTTCTCTCTCATCCCCATTTCACACGCAGCTGTCCTGTCTAATAAACTACGGGTTAAAAAAAAATAAATCCTTTTTTAAAAGGAGATGAGGACATACGTGTTTTGAGTCGTCCTTCCTGACCCAGAGGCCGTTCTGGGGCAGATGTTCCCTGCTCCTGGGCCGACTGGATCTGTGGGGCCTGACACAAAATCACTGTTAGAAGCAGCCGTCATGGAGACGAGAGAAATTATGTGGTTTACCTCCTCTTATTCATCTTGGCAGTGTAAAGCAGGCCAATAATCCTGCAGTCTTCAATCAGCCCATCCACCCCTGCCTCAGGCAGCTTGGACTCCACCTGTACATTGTTAGGGTTATTGCAGAAAAAAATATACATTTTTTTCATTATCTTTTCTTTCGTCCATCATTTTAAACAGGGAAGGCCCTTGAAAGCAGGCCTCAGAGCGCCGGGCCTCAGAGCGCCGGGCCTCAGAGCGCCGGGCCTCAGAGCGCCGAGGCCTCAGAGCGCCGGGCCTCAGGAGCCGGCCTCAGACGGCGGCGGGCCTCAGAGCCGCGCGCCGGCCTCAGAGCGCCGGGCCTCAGAGCGCCGGGGCCTCAGAGCGCGGCCTCAGAGCGCCGGCCTCAGAGCGCCGGGCCTCAGAGGCGCGGGCCTCAGGAGCGCCGGGCCTCAGAGCGCCGGGCCTCAGAGCGCCGGCCTCAGAGCCCGGGCCTCAGAGCGCCGGCCTCAGAGCGCCGGGCCTCAGAGCGATCAGAGCGCCGGCCTCAGAGCGCCGGTATAAACTGAGTTCAGAGGTTTAAGACTGTTGCTGTACACACCATGGATGTATTATAATAACTGGATAAGGCACGCCCCCTCTGTCCGCGATCCCAATTGAGTAGTGGCCACTCCGCGGGACTGCAGCCTCAGGCACCAACCATTTCAACAGTTCGGCCTGTAAAATTACCGGAAAGTGCGAAATTCTTTTTAGTCTAAAAATAAAATAGAAGGAATGTCACTCTTTTGCCGTTTCTAAAAACCTTAATAATCACATTTTTAACGACACGGCGAAACATGTACGCGCGCTGGCCGCGTACACTCCTTGTGAACGAGCCTCAGAAGAGCGCGTGTCAGACGGAAACCAAACAAGAAGACAGTGGACGAGACTAACGAGACTAGTACATTGTGTTTTATGTCATTTCGCACGTTTTCACACATCATTCAATATGTGTAAATGAACGATTACACAGTTCACACAGGCTAACAAAAGCTAACGTTTAGCTACACAAAAAGAGGCATTCAGAACGCTATTCATGGGTAAGATCTTACGTATATAAATGTTAACGTATTTAAAATATGCAGTTTGTTTTGTCTTGTATTGTATCTTTCACACTCACTCAATTTAAATACTGACAATATAAATAAGTAATGACAATAAACAGTACAAAGAAGAAGCCTCCTCTGAATAACGGAGTGTCCTGCATAAGAGCTTTAAAACTCAACTTAAACTATGGCTACAATCAAACCAGTCAGTCATAGCCATTGATTTACTATTTAACATTTCCTTGTATTATATTAATTGTCTATTTGTATGTGGTATTGTTTTATCTGTCTAAAGGACTGCAGACCAAATTAGAGTTGTAGCTATAATCAGACATATTTATTTAATAAACAGAAGTTTATTACTCCTATTAAATAAATTATAAAATATGTGTATTGCATTTATTAAAGATCGACATGATACAAAAAAGACAACACCACACGAGAAAATGGAATACAATTAAATATTGCATAACTCCATTATGTAACAGAGAATGTTTTCTATTTTTTCTGGTTTGATATAAATCGCAAAGCAATCAGTGCATATAGGCCAAATTATATTGTGTACATTAATAAATTAAACGTTAATAAAATCCAAACCAAAAACAAAGTAATCTGGGTGACGATATTAGAACCTCTAAATGGGCAAATGTAATTGGTTGTCAATTAAATCGGACTTTTCATCTTAACATTTGTTATAATTCTCTTAAATAGCAGAGCTTTACAACATGAAACCTTTATATTTATAGATATAACAATTCATCATTATACATTTCGTAACCAGACCATTTCAAGACGACAGACTCCAAAAGTCTGCACTAACTGTCCACAGTCTTTCACGCATTCTGCTGTCACCGTGCTCGTTCCCGATGCCAAAGCGACACGGCGATGTCGTCACAAAAGGGGAGGCACTAGACTCCATATTCAGGAAGTAACACGGAAGTAGGGAACTTTTTTGGAGACATGCGCCAATGAGCACACGCCATAGAATTCAAAGATGGCGCCGCTGAACTGATGCCCTGTCCTTTAGGTGCTCTTTCTTTTGTCTGTACATTGTGTGTCTGCGTGCTCTTACACCCGTGAAGAGCTCTTGTCCTTCAGAACCACAACTCCTACGCACCTAGTTGCAGTTTTTTTAGCTTCTGCTGCTGAATTAGCCCTTCTTTTGGCTAAAAGAGCGAGACGCCACAGGCGAGGTAAACGTGCGGGGGTCCTCGTACGGCTCAGGAAACGCGGTACACGGACGCCCTTACCTGGGATTTTCCTCGCCAACGTTCGCTCACTCTCCAAAAAAATGGACGAACTGGCGCTGCTGATGAGACGAAACAGAGACTTTTCTTCATCTCCCGTTTTGTGATTAACGGAGACGTGGCTCAGCGAGCCGATCCCGGACGGCGCCGTGCAGATCAAGGGGTTTCGCCTTTTTCGAGCTGATCGTCATAAAGGTCTCTCCGGGGGTCAAACACGCGGTGGAGGAGTCTGTTTACATCAACAACGCCTAGTCTTCAGATGTGACTGTGATCTCCAAACACTGCTCTCCTGATCTGGAATATATTTCATTAACTGCAAACCATTCTACTCTCCACGTGAGTTCGCTTCATTCATTCTGGCTGTTGTTTACGTCCCACCGAGCACAAACGTGCACGTGGCACAGCGCGCGCTCGCGGACCAGATTCTGAGTGTGGAGCGGACCTTCCCGGACTCCTTGTGTATTATCCTGGGTGATTTTAACAAGGGGAATCCGGAATCTCAGCCACGAACTACCAAAGTACAGACAGTTTATTAAAGTTCCGACCAGAGAGCAGAGCACGGCTGGATCACTGTTACACAACAGTCAGTAACGCCTTCCGTGCCGTGGCTCACGCTGCTCTCGGCTTTCAGATCACGCCATGGTTCACCTGATCCCCACGTACAGACAGAGGCTGAAGCTCTCAAAACCTGCAGTGAGGACCTCTAAGAAGTGGACCAATGAGGCAGTGGAGGAGCTACGTGCGTGTTTGGAAATTACAGACTGGGAGGTCTTCAGAGCTGCCACAGATAGTCCGTGTCCACACTGTGACGTCATACATTCTGTGAGGACACATCATACAAACACAAACCAAAGTCACTTTCAACAATGACAAACACTTGGTTCTCTCCAAAACTGAGGCAGTTAAGGCAGCATAAGGAGGCAGCGCAACAGGGGCTGGAGACAGGGGGCGCTACAAAGATGCGACAAGTATGGCATTTAGCAAAGAGGTTTCTGGAGCGAGATCCACAGTACAATACGCGTCTGAAGCAGCAGTTCTCCGACAACAACCCCCGCTCCGTGTGGAGGGGGCTCCGGCTTCTCACCAACCACAGGCCTAGAGCCCCCCCTGCTGCAGAAAATCGAAAAACTGGCCGGAGCAACTCAACACCTTCTACTCCCAGGTTTGATGTGACCACCCCCTCTCCCCACGGTGGCCACCTCCGCCAACCCAAACCTGGTCCCCCCCACCTCCCCCACCTCCCCCACCACTCTCTCAGTTCAAGGAACAGGATGTTCACAGGCTATTTCGGAAATCCAACCCCCGAAAAGCTGCTGGACCAGACTGGCGTCTCTCCCGCTATATTAAGACACTACGCAGAGGAGAGTAACCCCCGTCTTCAACAGACATTTTTAAACACCTCCCTGGGGTCATGCCATGTCCCAGCCTGCTTCAGTCTGCCATCATTGTCCCTGTCCCCAAGAAGCCCCGGATCACTGGACTTAATGACTACAGGCCTGTGGCGCTGACGTCTGTAGTCATGAAGTCATTTGAAACGCCTGGTCTTGCCCCACCTCAAGTCCTTCACCTCCTCCCTGCTGGACCCCCTGCAGTTCAGAATCAGAATCAGAAAGAGTTTATTGCCATTGTCAATGAACAAAATTCAAAAACATAGGAACTTGTCTCGGCCTTAAGGTGCAACATAAAACACTGAGTAATAATAAAACAACATATATTCAATCAAAAAAGGGCATGCATTAGGAAACAATTTAAAATTACTATACAATAAAAATAAAAATAGGCATTTCTATGTACACAAGTTTACAGTTATGTTTAAAGTTATAGTGCAGAAAGTGACAGTGCAGTGAGTGGTTGAATATTGCAGTTAAAGTGACAGGTGTTTTGAAGTGTTCATGAGTCCAACAGCAGAGGGAAAGAAACTATTCTTGTGGCGGGAGGTTCTGGTCCGGATGGACCGTAGCCTCCTGCCTGAGGGGAGTGGTTCAAACAGACCATGTCCAGGGTGAGAAGGGTCAGCTGTGATCCGACCTGCTCGTCCCAGAGCCCTGGAGACGTACAGGTCCTGCAGAGATGGAAGTCTGCAGCCGATCACCTTCTCAGCAGAACGCACAATGCGCTGTAGTCTCTGTTTGTCCCTGGCTGTGGCTCCAGCGTACCACACGGTGATGGAGGAGGTGAGGATGGACTCAATGATGGCCGTGTAGAACTGCACCATCATCTGCGCTGGCAGCTTGGCTTTCCTCAGCTGCCGCAGAAAGTACATCCTCTGCTGGGCCTTCTTGATGAGGGAGCTGATGGAGGGCTCCCACTTGAGGTCCTGGGTGATGGTGGTGCCCAGGAAGCGGAAGGAGTCCACGGTGGTGATGGGGGAGTCTGTCATGATGAGGGGGGGCTGGGGGGCTGTGGCTTTCCTGAAGTCCACGATCATCTCCACTGTCTTCTGGGCGTTGAACTCCAGATTGTTACCGCTGCACCAGGACACCAGCCGGTCCACCTCCCTCCTGTAGACGGACTCATCCCCGTCCGAGATGAGCCCGATGAGGGTGGTGTCGTCCGCAAACTTGATGAGTTTTACGGAGTCGTGGCTGGAGGTGCAGCAGTTTGTGTACAGGGAGAAGAGCAGAGGAGAAAGTACACAGCCCTGTGGAGCTCCTGTGCTGATAGTCCGAGTGTCTGAGACATTCTTCCCCAGCCGCACGCACTGCCTCCGATCCGTCAGGAAGTCAGTGATCCACCTGCAGGTGGAGTCAGGCACGTTGAGCTGGGAGAGCTTGTCCTGGAGCAGAGCAGGGAGGATGGTGTTGAACGCAGAGCTGAAGTCCACAAACAGGATCCTGGCGTAGGTTCCCGGGGAGTCCAGATGCTGCAGGATGAAGTGGAGTGCCAGGTTGATGGTGTCGTCCACAGACCTGTTGGCTCTGTAGGCGAACTGCAGGGGGTCCAGCAGGGAGGAGGTGAAGGACTTGAGGTGGGGCAGGACCAGGCGTTCAAATGACTTCATGACTACAGACGTCAGCGCCACAGGCCTGTAGTCATTAAGTCCAGTGATCCGGGGTTTCTTGGGGACAGGGACAATGATGGCAGACTTGAAGCAGGCTGGGACATGGCATGACCCCAGGGAGGTGTTAAAAATGTCTGTGAAGACGGGGGTTAACTCTCCTGCGCAATGTCTTAATGTAGCGGCAGAGACGCCGTCTGGTCCAGCAGCTTTTCGGGGGTTGGATTTCCGAAATAGCCTGTGAACATCCTGTTCCTGAACTGAGAGGGTGGTGGGGAGGTGGGGGGGGGACCAGGTTTGGGTTGGCGGAGGTGGCCACCGTGGGGAGGGGGTGGTCACATCAAACCTGGAGTAGAAGGTGTTAAGTTGCTCAGCCAGTTTTCGATTGTCTGCAGCAGGGGGGCTCGGGGCTTGTGGTTGGTGAGGAGCCGGAGCCCCCTCCACACGGAGGCGGGGTTGTTGTCAGAGAACTGCTGCTTCAGACGCGTATTGTACTGTGATCTCGCTCGAGAAACCTCTTTGCTAAATCCATACTTTGCGTCTTTGTAGCGCCCCCTGTCACCAGCCCTGTGCGCTGCCTCCTTCTGCTGCCTTAACTGCCTCAGTTTTGGAGTGAACCAGGGTTTGTCATTGTTGAAAGTGACTTTGGTTTGTGTTGGTATGATGCTGTCCTCACAGAATCGAATGTATGACGTCACAGTGTCCGTGTACTCATCCAAACTCTCTGTGGCAGCTCTGAAGACCTCCCAGTCTGTAATGTCCAAACACGCACGGAGCTCCTCCACTGCCTCATTGGTCCACTTCTTAGAGGTCCTCAACTGCAGGTTTTGGAGAGCTTCAGCCTCTGCCTGTACGTGGGGATCAGGTGAACCATGGCGTGATCTGAAAAGCCGAGAGCAGCGCGAGCCACGGCGCGGAAGGCGTTACTGACTGTTGTGTAACAGTGATCCAGCGTGTTCTGCTCTCTGGTCGGGAACTTTAATAAACTGTCTGTACTTTGGTAGTTCGTGGCTGAGATTCCCCTTGTTAAAATCGCCCAGGATAATACACAAGGAGTCCGGGAAGGTCCGCTCCACACTCAGAATCTGGTCCGCGAGCGCGCGCGCTGTGCCACGTGCACGTTTGCGCTCGGCGGGATGTAAACAACAGCCAGAATGAATGAGGCGAACTCACGTGGCGAGTAGAATGGTTTGCAGTTAATGAAAAGATATTCCAGATCTGGAGAGCAGTGTTTGGAGATCACAGTCACATCTGAAGACCAGGCGTTGTTGATGTAGAAACAGACTCCTCCGCCGCGTGTTTTTACCCCCGGAGAGACCTTTATGACGATCCGCACGAAAGAGGCAAAAACCCCTCGAGCTGCACGGCGCCGTCCGGGATCGGCTCACTGAGCCACGTCTCCGTGAAGCACAAAACAGGAGATGAAGAAAAGTCTCTGTTTCGTCTCATCAGCAGCGCCAGTTCGTCCATTTTTGTTGGAGAGTGAGCGGACGTTGGAGAGGAAAATCCCAGGTAAGGGCGTCCGTGTACCGCGTCTCCTGAGCCGTACGAGGACCCCTGCACGTTTTCCTCGCCTGCGGCGTCTCACTCTTTTAGCCAAAAGAAGGGCTAATTCAGCAGCAGAAACTAAAAAAACTGGAACTAGGTCCGTAGGAGTTGTTGTGCGGAAGGACAAGAGCTCTTCACGGGTGTAAGAGCACGCAGACACACAATTTACGAACATAATCAGACATAACAAAGAGCACAGAAAGGCCAGGGCATCCGTCTGCGGCGCCATCTTGGATATCAGGCACATTTACCTATACATTTACCTAAGTCAACACACTTCCATTAATAGTTCCTTTGACCTGTACAAATCTGCCATCTTTATCTTTTTGTTCAAAACTCTGTTCAAAGGCCATTGGCCACACCCCTCTTATGTTTGCCCCTGTATGAGGAATAGTAAAGTCTGTTATAACCAAATGTAGTAATTTTTTTATGTTCTATGTTGTTTAAATGGGTTTCTTGTAGATATATAACATCGATGCAGAGGGCAGTAGATGCTCCGTAATGATCTGTTTTCTGTTATTATCGGTGCATAACATCTATTAGCTTCTTAATGCTAACACCACTGAAGCCTCTCGGGAGATTAAGAAACAAACTGGTCGCACCAACTTTTAGCTTCTCTTCTCCCTCTTAGTCACTGGCAAGGTTCAAATCCTTGTTCTAAAATATAAAAGACGAATAAAAGACAAGAATATTTGTCAGTTTTCAGGAGAAATCTGCAAAACTTGTCTCGTGAAGCACTAGCCTGGAGTCACTAGCATGCCGCCATCTTGTTTATATTGTGCTGCCTGCACATGTCAGTTTTCTGATTGGTTACTCTGAATTATAGAACCCGCCCAGCTGAATTCAAATCTACTGATGGAATTTCCAGACTAATCGACTGTACTGATAAATACAAGGAGACATCTTTTTGCACTCTTCAACCTAATTTCAAAGTTTCATTTTCAGTAACCTGAAAAGCCTGCTCCGTGAGGATGACATATGCAGAAGCAGCAGCTTGAGCTCCGCTCTGTGTGGACAGGGCCTGACACATTGTGTTCAAAGACAATGCTGATGTTAGGAGTGGACCAGTAGAGTACCTGACACTCTGGACATATGATGACATTGTTCTGCTCCAAGGGCCTGAGGCACGGTGAGCAGTAAATGTGTCCACACAGCAGGATCCGCGGTAGATTCCCGTCCGCATCATCTTCTAGAAAAACACAAAAGTGCTCACAATTATTTACCCTTCATTTCTAATCACAGGAAACAAGAGACACCAGAGGGGACAGAGCAGAAGGGAGATGAGCTGTTCAGTTGTGACAGTGTTCCCATAGATGTATTAAGCAGTGTTTCACTTCCTGTGCCACCAGAACGGCCCAACCCCTTTTGGGTGAAAACAAAAGCTGCGTCCATTGAAATGTATGGGATGCGATCGGGGTAAAATTCAAATAATCGTCCAAAAACTTTATTCAGTGAGTTCTATCTAGCGAAAGACTAAAGGAACGCAGAGGACCAGTGTTTTGGCTTCAGACAACAGAAACAATGGTAAACATATTTAAACTGATCAAGTTGACTCAAAGCTAATTATTGACTGCACACATTCACCCAGAAAGTCCAGAACTTCCTTATACCAAGATGGCAGTATATCCTTGTTTATCTGTGTTTTACAATTTTTAGGATTTTATAGCATTCCTTTTGATCATGTAGTTTGTATTTAATGGATTATTTGAAAAACTTATCTGGACCATAGTGTTTTGGAATTTGAGAATTATCAGAATTATCAGCCTGAGCCTGCTACAGCCCGCTGGAGCTAACCAGCCTGAGCTGAGCCTGAGCCTGCTACAGCCCGCTGAGCCTGAAGCCTGAGCCTGAGCCTGAGCCTGAGCCTACAGCCCGCTGGAGCTAACCAGCCTGAGCCTGAGCCTGAGCCTGCTACAGCCCGCTGGAGCTAACCAGCCTGAGCCTGAGCCTGAGCCTGCCAGCTACAGCCCGCTGAGCTAACAGCCTGAGCCTGAGCCCGCTACAGCCCGCTGGAGCTAACCAGCCTGAGCCTGAGCCTGAGCCTGAGCTACAGCCCGCTGGAGCTAACCAGCCTGAGCCTGAGCCTGCTACAGCCCGCTGGAGCTAACCAGCCCTGAGCCTGAGCCTGAGCGCTACAGCCCGCTGGAGCTAACCAGCCTGAGCCTGAGCCCGCTACAGCCCGCTGGAGCTAACCAGCCTGAGCCTGAGCCCGCTACAGCCCGCTACAGCCTGAGCTGGAGCTAACCAGCCTGAGCCTGAGCCTGAGCCCGCTACAGCCCGCTGGAGCTAACCAGCCTGAGCCTGAGCCGAGCCCGCTACAGCCCGCTGAGCTAACCAGCCTGAGCCTGAGCCCGCTGAGCAGCCCGCTACAGCCCGCTGGAGCTAACCAGCCTGAGCCTGAGCCTGCTACAGCCGCTACAGCCCGCTGGAGCTAACCAGCCTGAGCCTGAGCCCGCTACAGCCCGCTAGCACAGCCTGACAGCCCGCTGGAGCTAACCAGCCTGAGCCTGAGCCCGCTACAGCCGCTAAGCCGCTGGAGCTAACCAGCCTGAGCCTGAGCCCCTACAGCCCGCTAGCCTGCTGGAGCTAACCAGCCTGAGCCTGAGCCCGCTACAGCCCGCTACAGCCCGCTGAGCTAACCAGCCTGAGCCTGAGCCTGCTAGCCCGCTACAGCCCGCTGGAGCTAACCAGCCTGAGCCTGAGCCGCTACAGCCCGCTACAGCCCGCTGGAGCTAACCAGCCTGAGCCTGAGCCCGCTACAGCCCGCTACAGCCCGCTGGAGCTAACCAGCCTGAGCCTGAGCCCGCTACAGCCCGCTACAGCCCGCTGGAGCTAACCAGCCTGAGCCTGAGCCCGCTACAGCCCGCTACAGCCCGCTGGAGCTAACCAGCCTGAGCCTGAGCCCGCTACAGCCCGCTACAGCCCGCTGGAGCTAACCAGCCTGAGCCTGAGCCCGCTACAGCCCGCTACAGCCCGCTGGAGCTAACCAGCCTGAGCCTGAGCCCGCTACAGCCCGCTACAGCCCGCTGGAGCTAACCAGCCTGAGCCTGAGCCTGCTACAGCCCGCTACAGCCCGCTGGAGCTAACCAGCCTGAGCCTGAGCCCGCTACAGCCCGCTACAGCCCGCTGGAGCTAACCAGCCTGAGCCTGAGCCTGCTACAGCCCGCTACAGCCCGCTGGAGCTAACCAGCCTGAGCCTGAGCCCGCTACAGCCCGCTACAGCCCGCTGGAGCTAACCAGCCTGAGCCTGAGCCTGCTACAGCCGCTACAGCCCGCTGGAGCTAACCAGCCTGAGCCTGAGCCTGCTACACAGCCCGCTACAGCCCGCTGGAGCTAACCAGCCTGAGCCTGAGCCCGCTACAGCCCGCTACAGCCCGCTGGAGCTAACCAGCCTGAGCCTGAGCCTGCTACAGCCGCTACAGCCCGCTGGAGCTAACCAGCCTGAGCCTGAGCCTGCTACAGCCCGCTACAGCCCGCTGGAGCTAACCAGCCTGAGCCTGAGCCTGCTACAGCCCGCTACAGCCCGCTGGAGCTAACCAGCCTGAGCCTGAGCCTGCTACAGCCCGCTACAGCCCGCTGGAGCTAACCAGCCTGAGCCTGAGCCTGCTACAGCCGCTACAGCCCGCTGGAGCTAACCAGCCTGAGCCTGAGCCTGCTACAGCCCGCTACAGCCCGCTGGAGCTAACCAGCCTGAGCCTGAGCCTGCTACAGCCCGCTACAGCCCGCTGGAGCTAACCAGCCTGAGCCTGAGCCTGCTACAGCCCGCTACAGCCCGCTGGAGCTAACCAGCCTGAGCCTGAGCCTGCTGCTACAGCCCGCTACAGCCCGCTGGAGCTAACCAGCCTGAGCCTGAGCCTGCTACAGCCCGCTACAGCCCGCTGGAGCTAACCAGCCTGAGCCTGAGCCTACCTACAGCCCGCTGGAGCAACCAGCCTGAGCCTGAGCCTGCTACAGCCCGCTGGAGCTAACCAGCCTGAGCCTGAGCCTGCTACAGCCCGCTGGAGCTAACCAGCCTGAGCCTAGCCTGAGCCTGCTACAGCCCGCTGGAGCTAACCAGCCTGAGCCTGAGCCTACAGCCCGCGCTGGAGCTAACCAGCCAGCCTGAGCCTGAGCCTGCTACAGCCCGCTGGAGCTAACCAGCCTGAGCCTGACAGCCTGGAGCTAACAGCCTGAGCCTGCTACAGCCCGCTGGAGCTAACCAGCCTGAGCCTGAGCCTGCTACAGCCCGCTGGAGCTAACCAGCCTGAGCCTGAGCCTGCTACAGCCCGCTGGAGCTAACCAGCCTGAGCCTGAGCCTGAGCCTGCTACAGCCCGCTGGAGCTAACCAGCCTGAGCCTGAGCCTGCTACAGCCCGCTGGAGCTAACCAGCCTGAGCCTGAGCCTGCTACAGCCCGCTGGAGCTAACCAGCCTGAGCCTGAGCCTGCTACAGCCCGCTGGAGCTAACCAGCCTGAGCCTGAGCCTGCCTACAGCCCGCTGGAGCTAACCAGCCTGAGCCTGAGCCTGCTACAGCCCGCTGGAGCTAACCAGCCTGAGCCTGAGCCTGCTACAGCCCGCTGGAGCTAACCAGCCTGAGCCTGAGCCTGCTACAGCCCGCTGGAGCTAACCAGCCTGAGCCTGAGCCTGCTACAGCCCGCTGGAGCTAACCAGCCTGAGCCTGAGCCTGCTACAGCCCGCTGGAGCTAACCAGCCTGAGCCTGAGCCTGCTAACAGCCCGCTGGAGCTAACCAGCCTGAGCCTGAGCCTGCTACAGCCCGCTGGAGCTAACCAGCCTGAGCCTGAGCCTGCTACAGCCCGCTGGAGCTAACCAGCCTGAGCTGAGCCTGCTACAGCCCGCTGGAGCTAACCAGCCTGAGCCTGAGCCTGCTACAGCCCGCTGGAGCTAACCAGCCTGAGCCTGAGCCTGCTACAGCCCGCTGGAGCTAACCGCTGAGCCTGAGCTGCTACAGCCCGCTGAGCTAACCGCCTGCCTGAGCCTGCTACAGCCGCTGGAGCTAACCAGCCTGAGCCTGAGCCTGCTACAGCCCGCTGGAGCTAACCAGCCTGAGCCTGAGCCTGCTACAGCCCGCTGGAGCTAACCAGCCTGAGCCTGAGCCTGCTACAGCCCGCTGGAGCTAACCAGCCTGAGCCTGAGCCTGCTGAGCCTGCTACAGCCCGCTGGAGCTAACCAGCCTGAGCATGAGCCTGCCCTGCTACAGCCCGCTGGAGCTAACAAGGCAATTCAAAGTGCTTCACACAACAGGCAAAAATGCAACCCATCTTCCAAAAATGAAAGCATATCAATCGGAACTTTCAAGGGGATTACCGTAATATCTAATTTATACAGATGTATTAACAATCTGGGCACTCACTCTTCTGATTATAATAAGGGTAAATGGGAAAGAGGGTCATTTTGTTCTGGCTGATGAAGAGTGGGAAAGTATATGTACATCTCAGTGGAAAACCACAAAATCACATGTTTGGAGGGAATTCTGTTGGAAAAGTGTGTCTCGCTTCTTATAACCCCATGTCAAAGTGCCCATTACTCACAGGGAAATGCAGACTGTTGGAGAGGATGTGGCAGCAGGAGGCAAACCACTATCATGTGTTTTGGGATTGTCCTGTTTACAAGTTTAGGACTGAGATCAACAAATCCTTACAGACAATTTATGACATCACCATCCCACTGGACTTATGAACTATGTAGTTGGGCCTCAGGACTCCTGCCATGGACACAATTGGCAGTCATCTCTGGGGCATCCTCCTGTGGACTGTGGACTAGATTTTGGTTTTTGTCCCCTCTCTGGTTATGTTCTGTTCTTCTGTCTTGTTTAAAATTTTGAAAAATAAAAACATCTAAATAAAAAATAAATTTAAAAGTATTAAGAAAGACGTGAATCTGTGGCGTGCTCGGAACGACTTGTGGCTCTTTTGTTTCACACAGAGTGTGACTGGGAAGAGTTTGGTTGTGTGAAAGAGCTGTAGCTCTAACTACTGTAACTAGCTCAATGTGCCATTCTCTTTAGCCTCCGTGTCTTCGCCCCGTTTCATACTCTCACGTCCTCTGAGCTCTTTCACCAACAAAACTGCTTCCCAGTCGCACTCGGGAGTTTAAATCACGCCGCTCTCTCCTCTGTTGTGCTTGGAAACAGCCAATACCTCCATGGAAACAGCTCAGAGGACCGCGAGCAAGAAACAAAGTCCCCGATGACGGGGCGAAGACACAGAGGTTAAAGTGAACGGCACGCGGAGCTAATGCCGCCACACGACTGCAGAGTTCCAGCTCCAAACACCAGCATCACTGGCCTCACAAATGAAGTTTTACAAACAAGTTTCATATTTTATGTGACATAAACCCAAATGAATTCATAGATACTGTAACAGTCTGGTGACAAGTTAATTATTGTCCTTTATATACAAACAGAACAGTCTGGACTGAAGTGAAATGTTGCTGTTTTGGGACATACTCGTGTGTGAAATTAAGGTAAATGTGTTTATTTTAAGCAGAAACTTTTTTTTCTATGAACTAAAAGAACTCCTATTCTTTCCTTTTAATTTTAAAAATGATTTAATATGCTTTTAAATGGTTTTTACAGGTCAGGGGTGCCCATTGCGTCGATCGCGGTCTACCGCAGTCGATCTCGGACGCAATTTTGGCAGTCGATGCCAAAGCTTGGCTGCCGCTAAGGCATTAAGAAAGTATTTACACACTGTAGTTCTGAGCGACTGTATCAATTACACTCAGGTGGAACGCATCATATGGAGGAGATCCCCAAAACTTGAGCGAATAGTGAAGAAACCTATGACTTACAATGCAAGGGACGCAGAGGAGATGCTAAACTAGTTGTTATGTTTGTCCCAGCTTTTTCATCAGTTTAGTTTCGGCAGGAGCACATCGCGGCGCGAAGCCGACAAGACAAAACAAGCAAGGCGCCGTAGAACGCGTCACATGAGGGAGGTGAGAGAGGAGGAGTCGTCTGGCCGAGGAGCAGGAGGAGGAGACTGTATCTGCCGTTTCTGTCCTTCACAGAGCCGTTTGTTATTGACGCGACCAAAAGGAAAGCAGACTTTTTCTAGGTCTCAAGCCCCTCCTCGCAGCGTTACCATGGAGCTTGTCTTATTATAATAACTAATGTTATAGTTAAAAAGAGCTTTAAGTGAGGTTATTATAAGCTCAACCATCTGTTATTTACTCTCGATATTTTATTTTCAAAATAATCATTTGTATGAATGGGTCAAGTTAATGACCCAAAGTTAACAGATTTTCTCTCCTCTGCTTTATATTGCACTTCTATACATAATAAATATATTAAAAAAATATATAGTGTTTCTAGAGCTGTTTTATTAAAAAAAAAAAAGTAATATAAATCTAATAGGTAGAGCTTCGGGCTTTGCCGAATCTAAAGCAGCTTGCACGCTGAAAAAGTTTGAGCCCCCTGGTTTACGACATGTTACAAACAAATTTATCTATCAATCAAAAAGAATTAAAAAAATTACCCTTTTTTTCCAATCATTGCAATTATTTGTGGCCACGATAGCGTTATTCGTGGGTGTTTTTAGAAGTCCGCGGTTAATCGCAGAAATGTTTCCAGGTGTGCAATTGTGAGTCACATACAGCGGCGGTGCACACACACGCAGCAGCCAGCGTGTCAACAAGACCGGATAAACGCGCTGAACGACCAGTCTGTTACACACGGGGGTCCACACCAGTGCGGAGTGAACAGCGCGCTACAGTTCACTCGCTGACGGCGCTGGGGGAGCGCAAAGCGGTCACTCAGTGGCAAAGCGAAAGTGGAGCCACGGAATGCTACAAGCTCATAGGTAAGAGAGAGGAGACAGAGCGTAATCTTACCTGTACAACGGCTAGTTTATTCATGACATCTGTGTTGTTGGCATGATTGATTTTCTCAAAGTTTCAAGCCCCGCCCGAGCGTTACCATGGAGCTCATCTCAACTTAATAAATGATATGTTGAAATGAGGGACAATATTTATATTATGTAATCCATTTGTGGCCATTATATCTTTATTTTTTAAAATGAATATGCTGTAATAAAGGAAAGTTATTTGTTAAAAAAACAAATGTTCCTCCATATTTGCAAGTTTAATATTTTATTATTGTCATAAAATATACAATATCAATGTTCTCTTTTTGCTTGGCATAATCAGTGATATTTTCTGGCTCCCTTTTGAGTTTAGGCAATCAAAGTTCAAACTCCTCCTCTCTGACTTAAAAGCCATAAATGACCTTGGCCCCATCCTACCTCAAAGAGGCTATAGTACCTTATCATCCAAACAGAGCACTTCGCTCGTCAAAATGCTGGACTGTCTGGGTGGTCCCAAACGAGTCTCTAAAAGCACAGTAGGACCTGTGGTAGAGCAGTTTAGCAAGCTCCCAAGTGCTCCTGTGTTGTGGAATATCAGCTGTCTGTCCATGTTAAAGAGGCCGACACAGTCTCTTCATTTAAGACCAGGCTTTAAAACGTTCCTCTTTGAAATGGCTTATGGTCAGGCCAGTTAGGAACAGAAATAAAAACCGATAGTTCCCAGCTATGCTGCCCTAGGAGCAACTATACTGGGGAAGTATCGGCAGCTTGAGCACTATCCTCTGTTTCCTACTACTTTTCTTATCAAACCCTATTTAATATTTAATCTTCACTGGCTCAATTTGTTCATCGCTTTTCCTTCTTCTTCTCCCCACTTTCCCCGACGGGAGTGGAGTAGGCACATCGATGACCTGTGGATCCAGATGCTCCTCAACAGCCTGGAGAAATGGTCTGCCTGGAGAAACGGTCTCTACTCCATATGAACGGTTCTTCATCGGCCTCGAAGAATTGGTTCTCCTCCTGAGTGGGTCTTGCTCCACCGTGTATCTGCAAATTGAGTTGTGTCCTGTCCGTCAGAGGGAGTCTGATCTCTCCTTCACTGTGGAACTTCTCCAGGTTTCTACTTTTTCCCAAAGAGGTTTGGTAGTTTTTCCTGGACAAGGAGGGTCTAAGGACAGGGGAGCTTGGGACATCTGTCTAAGGGACATTACCAAGTCCCTATGAACAGTGTTTATTCTGTTTTTATTCTGTTTTTCAGTGTCGAGGTAACTACTGTTGTGATTTTGGGCGTTACAAAAATAAATTTAATTGAAAATGAATTTAATCCCTACAGTGGTATAGTTGCGGCGGAGAGTTGGGGGCGCGAAGTGTTTTCTTCTTCCTAGGGGGGCTTCACAGAAAAGAATTGAGAAGCACTGGGCTAAACGCATCAAGCAGTTCATGTGATCAATGACACACTGAACTCAAATATAAGACAGAGCCCTATTGGAAATCAAACAAAATGCCATAAACCCAATTAGGCTACAATTGTGCAATTTACTTACGATTACTTACAAGAACAATAATGACAGGATAAAACAGGAGCAAACTTTACTCCAATCTTTATTCTGAATAATTAACTCAATTATATTTCACACCACAACCCATGATAAACGTGATGTTTTTTTTCTGTTGAAACACGTTTACTCCAGATAACTTTAGTGCGAGTGTGTGACTAGACAGAGTGAGGAGGAGAGTCTGAGGAGTGTCAGAGGAGGAGCGCGCGAGGAAGAGGAGGAGCGCGCGAGGAGGCAGAGCGCGCGAAGAGGAGGAGCTGCTGTAACAGTGATGATGACCATGGACTGGTGCTTCAGTCTAAATCAATCAGGGGTGTCCAAACTTTTTTCACAGAGGGCCGCATTTTGAAATTTATTCGCAGCAAAAGGGCCACAGACAACATGACAATGAAGTGAAGCATTCAAAATGTTTCATTTGACATAGATTCGATGAGCCTCCACAGCTTTAATAAGACTCGGAACAATAATACAATAATTAAGCACCTTCTACTCCAGGTTTGACATGACAACCCCCTCCCCCACGGTGGCCACATCCCCCAACTCAACCCAACCCTGGTCCTCCCCACCAATCTCTCAGGTCAGGAACAGTATTTTAAACAGACCATTTTGGAAATCCAACCCCCGAAAAGCTGCTGTTTGGCCGCCACCGTAAGACATTGCGCAGGAGTGCTGACCCCCGTCTTCAGACATTTTTAACACCTCCCTGGGGTCATGCCACGTCCCAACCTGCTTCAAGTCATCCATCATTGTCCCTGTCCCCAAGAAGCCCCGGATCACTGGACTTAATGACTACAGGCCTGTGGCGCTGACGTCTGTAGTCATGAAGTCATTTGATCGCCTGGTCTTGCCCCACCTCAAGTCCTTCACCTCCTCCCTGCTGGACCCCCTGCAGTTCTCCTACAGAGCCAAACAGGTCTGTAGACGACACTATACAACCTGGCACTCCACTTCATCCTGCAGCATCTGGACTCCCCGGGAACCTACGCGCAGGATCCTGTTTGTGGACTTCAGCTCTGCGTTCAACACCATCCTCCCTGCTCTGCTCCAGGACAAGCTCTCCCAGCTCAACGTGCCTGACTCCACCTGCAGGGGGAGCACTGACTTCCTGATGGATCGGAGGCAGTGCGTGCGGCTGGGAAGAATGTCTCAGACACTCGGACTATCAGCACAGGAGCTCCACAGGGCGCGTGTACTTTCCCCTCTGCTCTTCTCCCTGTACACAAACTGCTGCACCTCCAGCCATGACTCCGTAAAAACTCATCAAGTTTGTGGACGACACCCACCCTCATCGGGCTCATCTCGGACGGGGATGAGTCTGTCTACAGGAGGGAGGTGGACCGGCTGGTGTCCTGGTGCAGCCGGTAACAGCCTGGAGTTCAACGCCCAGAAGACAGTGGAGATGATCGTGGACTTCAGGAAAGTCACAGCCCCCCAGCCCCCCCTCGTCATGAGACTCCCCCATCACCACCGTGGACTCTTTCTGCTTCCTGGGCACCACCATCACCCAGGACCTCAAGTGGGAGCCCTCCATCAGCTCCCTCATCAAGAAGGCCCAGCAGAGGATGTACTTCCTGCGGCAGCTGAGGAAAGCCAAGCTGCCAGTGCAGATGATGGTGCAGTTTTACACGACCATCATTGAGTCCATCCTCACCTCCTCCATCACCGTGTGTGGTACGCTGGAGCCAGCAGCCAGGACAAACAGAGACTACAGCGCCCTCTGTTGGAGCCACAGCCAGGGACAAACAGAGACTACAGTGGACATTAGGGCTGCAGCTATCGATTATTTAGTAATCGAGTAATCTATCGATTCTTTCCTTCGATTAATCGAGTAATCGGTTAATTTTTTTGTACATTCAGTAAACCATTTAAACGCATTTTAAATCATTTTTTAGATAAACGTTATAGTTCATAGTAACAAACAAATACAAAATAAGGAATTTCTGCTTAAAATAACACATTTTATTCTTAATTTCATATAAATTTGTCCCCAAAACAGCAACATTTCACTTCAGTCCAAACTGTTCTGTTTGTATAGAAAGGATATATATAAAGGACTAATTAACTTGTCATAGATTGTAAACAGTTACAGTGGCTCTGTCACATCACTTTAAATAAGACATTTGTAAAACGTTATGTTGGGTGGGACCGGTGGTCCTGGCGTTTTGAGCATTTTGAGCATTTTGCCGTTTTGGCTCCGTGTGCCGGTCACTTTGGCCTCCGCGTCTCGGACTTTCTGTTTCACAACAGATTATTCTAACATAACCGGTCCTCCGTGCTGTTTCCATGTGCATTGGCTGTTTAAAAGTACGACTGTGACTGGAAGCAGAGTTGTTGAGTGGGGGAGCGCGGGGGTCCGCGGTGGCGTGTCGAAGGCGCGGGGGCTCGGGTGGGCGGAGCTAGATGCGGTGTGTTAGAGTTGCAGCTCGGGATTATTATAATAGATCCATGGCTCTTTCACTCATCAAAACTCTTTTAAAACTCTTTAAAACGCACCGCTCTCTTCTTGTCGCGCCTTCGTCAGAGCGGAACAAGCTCCGTGTGAAACAAAAGCGCCACAAGTCGTTCCGTGCGCTCGCGCGCCACAGATTCACGTGTTTTTGATTAAATATGTAAATTAAACGAATCATCAAGCAGTAAAATAATAATCAAGCTTTTTTGTAATCGAATTATTCGATTTACTCGAGTAATCGTTGCAGCCCTAGTGGACATGGTCTATTTGAACCACTCCCCTCAGGCAGGAGGCTACGGTCCATCCGGACCAGAACCTCCCGCCACAAGAATAGTTCTTTCCCTCTGCCGTTGGACTCATGAACACTTCTAAGCACCTGCCACTTTAACTACAACTCTTCATCACTCACTGCACTGTCACTTTCTGCACTCCAACTGTAAATGTAATTCTCGTGTTCATAGTAATGCCTATTTTTATTTTATACTAACGTAAGTTTTAAAATTGTTTCTTAATGCCACTATAAAGTCTGTGAAATAGTGCCAGACTTGTGGAGTGAATGATGGGGTCAGCGGAGGCCTGTGGACATTCGGACGCAGCAATAGTTACATCCATAAATGAATTGACTAAACCAATGGTAGAGGACTATTCATTGTTTCAAAGAGAACTTAAGTTGGCTTGTGGCACTAAACACAGTATTTTTCACAGTTTCACAGTTTTTCACAGCATTTGTGGGAGGGTTCAAAGTGGCATAGCCTACATTTCTTCTCACTTCACTGACACTCAAAGGCAGATTCAAGAGAAAATATTACATTGTTTTTATTGTCATTGATTCATTATTCTTAGCAAGTCATGGAGCTATGGATGTCACTGTTACTGTACCTCGTCATGAAAAAGGGGTTTGGTTCAAGTTCAAATTAGCACTGGTTAGCTGGTTAGTTAGCAGGGACAACTGGCAGTCAAAATGCATTGAATGTATGAACACCGTTAGTCTCAGAGTTCGTGTTGTAAAGGTGTAAAGTCGTCGCGTACCGGGCAGAGTGTAGGGCTCTCCACACAGAAAGCACGCCGCGGTTCGGGGCTGCACCGAGGACTCCATCGCTTCTCTGCACAATCCGTGTGCACAATCTGCGCTAGCTCACGAGCTATGTCGCTCAGCCACGAGGCGGCGAGCTTCCTGTCACATGACTCTTCTGCTCGTCCTCAAATAACAAAATAAAACAACGAAAAAGAACAGTATTCACTTTATTCCTGAAGCCCGTCCGGGCGCCGCCATGCCACGTAAACTTTATTCCGGTTGTGTTAGTGAACACCGAGCTGCGACCTGCAGAGAAAGTGAATTCTCCTCGGACTAAAAGGCCGCGTTCAGGCCGCCCAGGGGATCTGTGCTGGTCACTTGTTGGTCACGTGAACGCTATTTTACACAGATCAATCTGCTTTCGAGCATGTTTTAGCGGCCAGACTTTTCCCTCGTTCTCCATGTAAACCAATGGAACTCCCGCTGGACTGGAAGTCGTGATGGGTCATTTGAAGCCGAGCTTGGACCGAGTAAAAGGGGGCGTGTCAAATGAAGCCCTGCTCCGTTAGGTTTCGAGACTAAACTGGATCAGTAGAGTGTCACTTCCAAATCTAAGCGCACAACGCCTCGCGGTGCGTGGTGGGTGTCAGTCAGTGTCAGATAGTATTAAAGAGATAGAATAATATTAATCGGGATTGTATTTCAGATAACACAGGCTTGTACCTCAGGTGTATTACTCAGGTTTGTATGCTTTAATATAAAACGCCCTCAGGATTGTATGAAGTCTCGATGAGGCGGCCAAGGGTTGTTGAAGTAAACTATTTTCCGTGGCAGTGCCTGGGTCTGGGAAAGATCAAAATGAATCATTTGTTTGGCTCGGAGCTGGTTTGACGTTAAAAAGTTTCTCCATTAAAATAAAGTTGAATTTCCCTTATCACAACGTTGTGGCCAATGAAATTTTGCAATAGTTAAGTACTAATATAAAAGTGCTTTCTATGGATGTCTGTGTGGCTGACTGGTGATTGACCTGTCTCTGAAGCAGGAGAATGTGAGAACGAGGCCTGATTGGGTCTTTTTGTTGTACCATGTGACATGTTGTTGAATAAACATCATCATTGGGTACGTCATTTATATTTTGTGTATTGGTGTTATTTTCTCAATAACATTCGTTATCATTTGATTTGTGACACTGAACTATGTAACATGCATTACATTTTTCTGACCACAAGATGGCGTAGTAGAGGAAATTTGGCCGTCACCAACTGGAAGCGAAATTACACCGGAAGTTTTTCATTTAACAACTATAAACAAACATAACAAAAGCAGAAGAAAACAAGACCACAGAGAAAAACGACATAGATTTTTTTTTTAAAGCAGACATCCAGCAAATAATAAAGCAAAAAAAAAGAGAGAGTCAAGGCACACAAAACCCAAAGAAAACATGCCATTTGGTCCAAAATCTGCCAAATTGATCCATTTTCAAATTAAGTCTGAATGTAATTTTTTCCATACGAATGAATAATATCAGTCCAGTCAATGATTGTCTGTGTATTTCGTGTCATGCAATTTATTGTGAGGGCCTTTTTTGCTGCAGCCAGGAGGATGCTCCAGAGATAACTGCCAATTGTGTCCATGTCCTGAGGCCCAAATACATCGTTCTGAAGTCCATGGGGATGGTGATGTCATAAATTGTCTGTAAGGCTTTGTTGATCACAGTCCAAAACTTGTGAACAACAGGACAATCCCAAAACACATGATAGTGGTTTGCCTCCTGCTGCCACATCCTCTCCAACAGTCTGCATTTCCCTGTGAGTAATGGGCACTTTGACATGGGGTTATAAAGAAGCGAGACACACTTTTCCAACAGAATTCCCTCCAAACATGTGATTTTGAGGTTTTCCAATGAGATGTACATATACTTTCCCACTCTTCATCCTCCAGAACAAAGTGACCCTCTCTTTCCCATTTACCCTTATTATAATCAGTAGAGTGACTGCCCAGATTGTTAATACATTTGTACAATTTAGATATTAATCCCTTGAAAGTTCAGATTTACATGCTTTAATGAATATTTCAGTCAAAGGGCTCTGATGGTCGTCATTCTTTTTGGTTTCTTGGTTATAATAACTCCTTATTTGTAAAAACCTATAAAAGTCCTGTTTCAAAGACAAAGGATTCTTTCAACTCATCAAAGCTCTTCAGATGATTCTCCTTTACAATCTGGTAAAAGACCTTTAGACCTTTTGTTGTCCAGACTTTAAATCTTGAGTCTGTGCTGTTAGGTGTGACATTTTGATCATAATCCAACCAATTTAAGATTTTAACATCTTTGTTTAGTTTGTATGTGTTGATCAGCTCCTTCCATGTTGTAAGAACAGACTTCACCCAAGGGTTCTCCACCTCCCCCAAATGACTCAACCGTTTGTCATCTGCCAGTAAGGCCTGTACAAGAACCCCCGGGACAACATTAATCTCAATATTTTTCCATTGAGCTTCATATTCTGGATCACACCAGTACAGCACTGCTCTGATTTTGTCACTGGTGTGGTGAGGACCCAAAAGCAGCCCAGGCAGACGGATTATCAGTCCGTAATGACCTTTATTATCACAGCAGTCTTTAACAGTTTATACAGAGACATGGTGAAAAGTCTTGGCTCACGGTGATCTTCTGCGAAATCTGAGAAGTAGTGAGACTGCTAACCAGGAGGGAACAGGCAAAAGTTGTGGCCAAAGACAGAAGACTGAGGTAATATCCAGGGTAGAGGCGAGGCAGGTAGGTCGGGGACAGACGAGGTCGGCAACAGGTGGTCAGTCCGGGGAAAAACGCTGGAAAGTCAGGCATAACTTTCCAAATCGTCAGTTCCTATCCTAATTTTATTTTTTGTTCTTCCGTCATAACAATCAAATTGAGGGTGTCCAAAAAGAAATTTATATCGTCTTCTTTATCGTTTGGAATTTTTGAAAAAAGTTTTTTATAAAAGGATTTAAATGCTGAATCAGAATCGGAAAGAGTTTATTGCCATTGTCAATGAACAAAATTCACAAATATGAACTTGTCTCGGCCTTAAGGTGCAACATAAAACACTGAGCAATAATAAAAACAACATATATGAAATCCAAAAGGCATGCATTAAGAAACAATTTAAAATTACTATAGTATAAAACAAAAATAGTAGTGCAGAAAGTGACAGTGAGTGAGTGAATAGTTGTAGTTAAAGTGGCAGGTGTTTAGAAGTGTTCATGAGTCCAACGGCAGAGGGAAAGAAACTGTTCTTGTGGCGGGAGGTTCTGGTCCGGATGGACCGTAGCCTCCTGCCTGAGGGGAGTGGTTCAAATAGACCATGTCCAGGGTGAGAAGGGTCAGCTGTGATCCGACCTGCTCGTCCCAGAGCCCTGGAGACGTACAGGTCCTGCAGAGATGGAAGTCTGCAGAACATCACCTTCTCAGCAGAACGCGTGATGCGCTGTAGTCTCTGTTTGTCCCTGGCTGTGGCTCCAGCAGAGGGCGCTGTAGTCTCTGTTTGTCCCTGGCTGTGGCTCCAGCGTACCACACGGTGATGGAGGAGGTGAGAATGGACTCAATGATGGCTGTGTAAAACTGCACCATCATCTGCACTGTCCATGACCTGTTATTAAAACAGTGTGAATCTCAACATTTTCTTGTGACGGTTCTGATCAATAAGACGACCCACAGTACACATATAGTTTTGAAGAAAACTTACAGGGTTTTCCCACTGACCTGGTAGTTTTATTCAATACATCTATGTATACGTTTATTCTGCCATCAATGTTGTACTATTATTGACGGATGTGGATTTGTAATGTATGTTATCATTAGGTGTCACTATTTGTCATTTTTGGGTACTGACATGTCTTATATTTGATGATGTTTTTTTGATGTTTTCTGAGCATCTGCTTTGGTGTCTTTGAGTGGCCACTCCTATTCTTGAGGCCACTCCTATTCTTGAGGCCACTCCTATTCTTGAGGCCACTCTATTCTTGAGGCCACTCCTATTCTTGAGGCCACTCCTATTTAAGCGTCTGTTCCCGCCTCAGTCACCCATTTGCCTGACGAAGGCCTTGTTGCCGAAACGTTGCCTCTTCATCTGTAAATAAATTCACCTTGTAAGTAAGTCAGTGTGCAGGATTTTTTCTCTCAGTATATTCAGCGTTACGCACGCCTTTCCTTACTCACCCACTCACTATAGAACTTGATGTGCGAAGCAATGTCTTCATAAATACTTTAAGATGCACAATGTAACTTTTTTGGTGGAGGGTCTATCACCTTGTCTCATGAAAATGTTACACTGTATGGTACTAATTTATTATCTATCTTTTATTTAATCAATTATTCAATAGGTGTTTGTATGGCCAAAAAATACTTGGTTTGGTGGAGTCTCTTGTCTCTTTAGAGACTGCTAAGTTTGATGTTGTTCTCTCGAACGTTTCAGGCAAAAAACTATATTTCAAAAAGACAAAAGAAGGTTTTGGACCCTCCACCTAGATACTTACTTTGTTCCATTTTAAGTCATTTTCTACAGAAAAATGTTGTATTTTTAACTTAAATAATAATTTGACTGAGCTACTTTGACTTGTTTTGTAGTATTATTTGATTATGTGTGTTGTACTTTCATTCAAGTACTGAAAAGCAGTAGCAGGGTCAGAAGGAGTGGGCAAGCTAGGACCGTGGTCATGAGGAGGATGTACACATGTAAATAAGAGGTTCTTACATGAGGGTAGTGGTCCATGACGATGAGGAACTGTGTGCAGCCCTCACTGTCAACCCTCTCGTCTGCACACAGGAAGTGGGCTGTGTTGAGCTGTTGCCGTAGCGACAGAAGGCTGTAGGTGTAGCGTTCATTGATGTATTTTTGTCGGTATGCAGAGGAGAAGACCTTCACCGCCACAGTGCGCTCGTTCAAGGTGCCACGGTGCACACAGCTATATCGGCCTCGACCAATCATCTGCCAGGACACAGGGGTCAGAGGTCAAGGCAGGGCTGTATATAAGTTCAACAGCACACATGCACACACACTTCGTACACACATGAACGTCCACACACAGATACTTGTAAATCCAGACTTGTGAGGACCTCAAGCCCATTGGTCCCAAATGGGGACCTCATGTTTCTGAAAGGAATAGAACCACCATAACAATTAGCATTTTTTTCACGGCCCTGTTACCCAGAGATTTAATTATGGATTGATTACAAGAAAGCATATGACTCAATGCCACACACTTTGCTGTGACACTCATATTTAACTCGCGCTGCCCATTTCTTCTGCTCCTCCTTCGTTGGAGTCCAGCTGTGTTTAATTAACTGATTGGACTTGATTTAGGAAAGGCACAAACTTGTCTATATAAGAGCTTACAGCTCACAGTGCATGTCAGAGCAAATCAGGAGGATGAAGGAACTGCCCAAGAAGCTCAGAGACAGAATTGGCACAGATCTGGCCATGGTTAAAAAAGAATTTCTGCAGCACTCAAGGTTCCTAAGAGCACAGTGGCCTCCATAATCCTTACATGGAAGAAGTTTGGGACGACCAAAACTCTTCCTAGACCTGGGCGTCCAGCCAAACTGAGCAATCGTGGGAGAAGAGCATTGGTGTGAGAGGTAAACAAGAACCCAAAGATCACTGCGGCTGAGCTCCAGAGATGCAGCAGGGAGGTGGGAGAAGGTTCCACAAAGTCAACCATCACTGCTGCCCTCCACAGTCGGAAATTTAGTAGCCCGAAAGAAGCCTCTCCTCAGTGCAAGACAAAAAACAGATAAAGGACTCCCAGGCTATGAGAAATAAGATTCTCTGGTCTGATGAGACTGAGATTTAACTTTTTGGCGTTCATACTAAGCGGTGTGTGGCAGCATCATGTTGTGGGGGTGTGGTCAGCTGCAGGGACAGGACCACCTGTGGGACTTCCAGATACACACTGACAGAATGGTAATGGCAAACCACACGCGAGCTCAGGCGCCAATGTAGACGCACTGAGAGAAAATAGGCCAGTTGCACATCTCTCTACAGATGCTCAGGACTTCTTTAGCTGCCTATCAGCCTGGCTGTTTAAACTTCTAAATGTGATTATATGTCTAACCTTGTGTCCACAAATAGCAATAAGCCCCAAGTGCTTTTCAATGTATTGAATAACATCATTAACCCATGTGTGAATGTAGGCAGGAATTAATCTAAAAGCTTGTGTGAAAAATTCTTGATGTTGTTTGTTGGAAAAATTGAATGGATTAGGTCCACCTTCTCTCTGTCCCCGATATCTGACCCTGCAGCTGTTCCTGTGTGTCATGTAGCCTTGGAGCAGTTTGAGCCTATAGCCCTCAGTGAACTTGCACAGGTAGTTAAGACGCTTAGACCCTCCTACTGTCCTACAGATTGCCTACCTTCTAAGCTTCTTACAGAAGTCTTTGATGCAGATAGTCCAATTGTTTTTAACTTTGATTAATTAATCACTTTCCTCTGGCTGTGTCCCCTCTGTTTTTAAACATGCTGTTGTCCAGCCCTATTAAAAAGCACAATTTGGATCCTAATGTTCTTACAAACTATAGCCCAATATCTAAACTTCCCTTCCTTTCTAAAGTTTTGGAAAAGGTTTTCTATCGACAACTGCAGTCACACCTTGCCTGTAATGACATTTCTGAAATATTTCAGTCAGGCTTTAAGCAACAACATAGCATAGAAACTGCACAGAAATCCTGCTGGCCTTCTGCTTTTCGATATGTCCTCAGCTTTTGACACAGTTGACCACAGTATACTGTTGTCTCATTTGGAACTGTCTGTTGGTGTTAAAGGCCATGCACTTAACTGGTTTAGATCATATTTGTCAGAACGAACCTTCTCTGTTCACCTCGGCCCACATCCAGTCTAAAACTCAGGGGTCCATCCTACGTCCAATTCTCTTCAGCATTTATTTGTTACCATTAGATTCACTCTGGTGAACATAAAACACTGATCAATAATAAAAAAACAACATATATGAAATCAAAAAGGGCATGCATTAAGAATCAATTTAAAATTACTACAGTATAAAAATAAAATAAAAATAGGTATTACTATGTACACGAGATTACAGTTAAATTTAAAGTTGTAGTGCAGAAAGTGACGGTGCAGTGAGTGATGAAGAGTTGCAGTTAAAGTGGAAGGTGTTTGAGAAGTGTTCATGAGTCCAACGGCAGAGGGAAAGAAACTATTCTTGTGGCGGGAGGTTCTGGTCCGGATGGACCGTAGCCTCCTGCCTGAGGGGAGTGGTTCAAACAGACCATGTCCAGGGTGAGAAAGGGTCAGCTGTGATCCGACCTGCTCGTCCCAGAGCCCTGGAGACGTACAGGTCCTGCAGAGATGGAAGTCTGCAGCCGATCACCTTCTCAGCAGAACGCACAATGCGCTGTAGTCTCAGTTTGTCACTGGCTGTGGCTCCAGCAGAGGGCGCTGTAGTCTCTGTTTGTCCCTGGCTGTGGCTCCAGCGTACCACACGGTGATGGAGGAGGTGAGGATGGACTCAATGATGGCCGTGTAAAACTGCACCATCATCTGCACTGGCAGCTTGGCTTTCCTCAGCTGCCGCAGGAAGTACATCCTCTGCTCGGCCTTCTTGATGAGGGAGCTGATGGAGGGCTCCCACATGAGGTCCTGGGTGATGGTGGTGCCCAGGAAGTGGAAGGAGTCCACGGTGGTGATGGGGGAGTCTGTCATGACGAGGGGGGGCTGGGGGGCTGTGACTTTCCTGAAGTCCACGATCATCTCCACTGTCTTCTGGGCGTTGAACTCCAGGTTGTTACCACTGCACCAGGACACCAGCCGGTCCACCTCCCTCCTGTAGACAGACTCATCCCCGTCCGAGATGAGCCCGATGAGGGTGGTGTCGTCCGCAAACTTGATCAGTTTTACGGAGTCGTGGATGGAGAAGAGCAGAGGAGAAAGTACACAGTCCTGTGGAGTCCTGTGCTGATAGTCCGAGTGTCTGAGACATTCTTCACCAGCAGCATGCACTGCATTCGATCCGTCAGGAAGTCAGTGATCCACCTGCAGGTGGAGTCAGGCACGTTGAGCTGGGAGAGCTTGTCCTGGAGCAGAGCAGGGAGGATGGTGTTGAAAGCAGAGCTGAAGTCCACAAACAGGATCCTGGTGTAGGTTCCCGGGGAGTCCAGATGCTGCAGGATGAAGTGGAGTGCCAGGTTGATGGTGTCGTCTACAGACCTGTTGGCTCTGTGGGCGAACTGCAGGGGGTCCAGCAGGGAGGAGGTGAAGGACTTGAGGTGGGGCAAGACCAGGCGTTCAAATGACTTCATGACTACAGATGTCAGCACCACAGGCCTGTAGATCCGGGGCTTCTTGGGGACAGGGACAATGATGGCAGACTTGAAGCAGGCTGGGACATGGCATGACCCCAGGGAGGTGTTAAAAATGTCTGTGAAGACGGGGGTCAGCACTCCTGCGCAGTGTCTTAAGGTGGTAGGAGAAAAACTGTCTGGTCCAGCAGCTTTTCGGGGTTGGATTTCCGAAATAGCCTGTGAACATCCTGTTCCTGAACTGAGAGAGTGGTGGGGGAGGTGGGGGGGACCAGGTTTGGGTTGGTGGAGGTGGCCACCGTGGGGGAGGGGGTGGTCACATCAAACATGGAGTAGAAGGTATTAAGTTGCTCAGCCAGTTTTCGATTGTCTGCAGCAGGGGGGGCTCTGGGCTTATGGTTGGTGAGAAGCCGGAGCCCCCCTCCACACGGAGGCGGGGTTGTTGTCAGAGAACTGCTGCTTCAGACGCGTATTGTCCTGTGATCTCGCTCGAGAAACCTCTTTGCTGAATCCATACTTTGCATCTTTGTAGCGCCCCCTGTCTCCAGCTCTGTGCGGTGCCTCCTTCTGCTGCCTTAACTGCCTCAGTTTTGGAGTGAACCAGGGTTTGTCATTGTTGAAAGTGACTTTGGTTTGTTGTTGGTATGATGCTGTCCTCACAGAATCGAATGTATGACGTCACAGTGTCCGTGTACTCATCCAAACTATCTGTGGCAGCTCTGAAAACATCCCAGTCTGTAATGTTCTGTAGGAAATATTTACGCTTTGTTATTTCCAAACGTGTTCACGCATCGGAGAAGAGACAACCAGTGACGTCAAGATAAGTTCCACAAGTTTTATTTGCCCTAATACAGAAGTTTCTCTAATAAATGTGCTTACAGATATCTGGGTCTTGTTCCTTTTCAGCCTGCAGGACACACACTATGTGTGGTTTACGTGCAGAGGAGCAAGAGACAAAGAAAATGACTATAACATGAGTTCTTATAATGCACAAGGTGTAGTTCCTCCTTCGGGGGGGTGGCTGAGTCCGTCCCAGCTTAGTCTGGTTACGATCCTGGACTTGGTCTTTCGCCGTATAAGGAGCTGCTTTTGTGCTCTGTCGAGGGGCCCCTCATCTCATGACTTATCTGCACAGAGAAAGAGGAGGACTGCACCCTGCAAATAATTTTCGTCCTGAAACTGTCAGTTTTATGTGTTATCCTAATATGTCAAAATGTCTTGTGTAAAAACTCGTTATTTAACTAACATATTTTATAACAATAAAATATTCTTTAACATTAAGCTTCTATGTTTCTTCAGTTCAAACACGGACGTAGCTCCTCCGCTGCCTCATTGGTCTACTTCTTAGAGTCCTCACTGCAGGTTTGGAGAGCTTCAGCCTCTGTCTGTAGGGGATCAGGTGAACCATGGCGTGATCTGAAAAGCCGAGAGCAGCGCGAGCCACGGCGGCGGAAGGCGTTACTGACCGTTGTGTAACAGTGATCCAACGTGTTCTGCTCTCTGGTCGGAACTTTAATAAACTGTCTGTACTTTGGTAGTTCGTGGCTGAGATTCCCCTTGTTAAAATCACCCAGGATAATACACAAGGAGTCCGGGAAGGTCCGCTCCACACTCAGAATCTGGTCCGCGAGCGCGCGCTGTGCCACGTGCACGTTTGTGCTCGGTGGGACGTAAACAACAGCCAGAATGAATGAAGCGAACTCACGTGGAGAGTAGAATGGTTTGCAGTTAATGAAATATATTCCAGATCAGGAGAGCAGTGTTTGGAGATCACAGTCACATCTAAAGACCAGGCGTTGTTGATGTAAAAACAGACTCCTCCGTTGCGTGTTTTTCACCCGAAGAGATCATTCTGGCGGTCCGCACGAAGAAAATGAAAACCCTCAATCTGCACGGCGCCGTCCGGGATCAGCTCACTGAGGCACATCTTTGTGAAGCACAAAACAGGAGATGAAGAAAAGTCTCTGTTTTGTTTCATCAGCAGCGCAAACTTGTTTTGTGGGTTGTCTTGTAGAAGACTGGCCATAACTCTCTTGAAAATGACATCACTGAATCTCTGGTTAAATAAAGGTTAAATAGATAAACTAAATGAGGCATGGCGCCACTGTCTGCAGATACTTGACCCTGTGCTTATAGAGACAGGTGTGTTGTTGAGCGGTGGGATTGGTAGGATTGTTTGAGGTACTGGAAACAGAGCTCTGTTTCGCACAGTCTGGACCATCAGGCGTCCTGATCTCTGGAATATTAGCTTCCCTTGGGCTCTCTGCCTTTGGACCAGTAACACTGTAAAACAATATCAGAAATGGGGAGCACGGTGGTAGAGCAATTAGCACTCCTCCCAATAGGGAGATCATGGATTCGATTCCCGAGTCAGACAAACATCACATCTCTCAGGGTGGAGTCTGCATAATGGGGTGGGGTCATGCAATAATGTTATGGACCAGCTGATTGTTGTCCTTAATATGTGTGTGCGTGTGTGGTTTGTGTGGAATGTGACCTGTAGCATTTTGAGCCCAAGACAAATTTCCTTTCAGGGACAATAAAGTTGAACCTAACCTATATTGTCGGTAATAATCCCTCATTCGTCCAGGAGTATTCCATTGTAGAAAAAAAAGATTCAGTTGTAGTCATCTGGACTCTATTTTAGAAAAACAAAACGTTTCGACTCTCATCGAGTCATTCTCAATCTGTGAAGCAAGTCTGAGAACTCCTGTTTATATCCTACTTTGTGAAAGCCCTGCCCACAGGGCGGGACCCCTGATAATGGGCCATCCAAACCAACTGGAATGGGCCTATTGTTCACTGACTTTGGCTCCCTCCTCTCCGAGTCACTTTATTAGCATCAGAATGCCTCGGGCGTCTCCATGGTTTCAGCAAACCATTATAAACAAATGGAAGGTTGAATCTTAAACCTCCATTACGATTTAAGGAAGGCTTCTTCCCTGAATCTTTTTCTACAAACTAACCAATATTGTTTTATTTTTAAAACTGACAAAAGCTAAAAGCTTCTTTTACACAGTCATAGTTAAATGATGAGTCGAGAGTCAAGCAACTATTAAGGGCGTAATAATTTATGACCTTTTATTAAACCAGGAAAGTCCCACTGCACTGTAGCAGCTCTTTATTAGAAGTCTTGGCCCCAGAGGGGAAGAGCCAATTGTACATGTTTTTAGAAGATAGGGGAAACTGGAGCACCCGGGGGAAACCTACCAACGAAATCACGTGGAGAACATGCAAACTCCTACCATGCCGCATGAGGAATTCATAAAACAATGACTCAAATTCATAAAATGGATTTGATCTGGATTGACTGTATAAAAATCTCAGGTGTTTCTCAGTGTTATTTCTTGCAAAACTTGGTCAAAAGGCAACCAGTTTAAGATTTTAACATCTTTGTTTAGTTTGTATGTTTTGATTAGCTCCTTCCATGTTATAAGTATAGATTTTACCCAGGGATTCTTAACTTCTTCCAAATGATCCTGTACAGGAACACCCGGCACAATCTTAATATCAATATTCTTCCATTGAGCTTCATATTCTGGGTCGCACCAGCACAGCAACACTCTGATTTGAGCTAAAAAAAAAAAAGACAATTTTCAGACAAGGCAAACCCCAAGCCACCTTTTTCTTTTTAATTGGATACGCGTTTTTTTTTTACTCGGGCAAAAACATTCAAATTCAACCCTTAAGTATGGGATAAGAGACCATTTTCAAGGTTTATCTTTATAGTGGAGAAAAGAGGAGTATAGTTTTTCTCTAAAATTGTTGATAGGACCACACCTAAATGTAGAAAAATATTCAGTTGTATCATCGGGACTCTGTGTTTAGAAAAACAAAACGTTTCGACTCTCATCCAAGAGTCATTCTCAATCTGTGAATCGAGTCTGGGAACTCAGGTTTTATATCCTCTGTGTAAGCCCTGCCCACAGGGCGGGACCTCCTGATAAAGGGAGTTTTTTGGTTTCACTTGAGACTATTGTTTACTAATAGCCCTGAGATGGGCCCATCTTCATCCAATTGTACACTGACTTTCGCTCCCTCCTCACTATTCACTCTTCTATTGGATTTAGGTCTGGGGGGGCTTTTGTTGGTGTAGCAGGGCCAGGTGAAAGGCGAGGGGGGATAGGTGGGGGGGCCTTTTGTTGGTGTAGCAACAGTCAGGGGAGAGTTCATCATCGTTGATATAAGAACTCTTGATCTTGCTATATTAGGCGAGACTGGAGCCATCTTGATGCCTGATTTGATCAGATATTCAAGATGGCTGGGAAGACCCCTGGGTGAGAGTGGAGATGGAAAGGAGAGTGAGGAATCTGTAGTGGGAGTAGATGTTGCAGGGATCCAGGGCTGCTCTGAGGGCAGGGGCGATGGCAGAGATGCTGCCGGGCCTGTCACAGATGGGTTCAAGGCCTTTGATTAGGACCGTGTGGGAAAGAACTGAAATGACTCCTGCGCTAGCCGTGGTGAAGATTGTTGTGGTGCTGCTGCAGATTTCGCTGGAGGCGTTGGAGGTGATCTTGGAGCAGTTGTAGTTGAATTCTTTGCTGGTGGTGGTGGAGCGGCAGCTAATGAATCCTTTGGTGAAGACTGTGGTTGTGGTGCTGCTGATGTTGAAACATTGGCTCGGTCTCTGGCTGATGGAGCAGGATTTCTTCTTTCATTCCTCTCTTCTCTAACTATCTGCTCAGGACCCTGTCCAGGCCCACCCTGTCCAGGCCCAGCCTCAGAGCGTGGAGCAGGTTTTCTGACAGCACCCACACTCCACCTCTACAGAGGTGTGGGCTATTTCTCTTAAACAGGTCCTCTCGTTTCCAGAATAGATAGAAGTTCTCAATGTAGTGCAATCCTCTTGTTGCACACTCTTTGGACAGCCATGTGTTCAGCTGAAGCAGCCGACTAAACTTGTTTATCTTCCTGTCGATGTTTGGAAGAGGTCCACTTATGAATGTTTTTATTTCCATTTTATCAAGCTCGTCGAATAACTCCAAGAAGTCTCTTTTAAAAAACTTCAGTCTCTTCGCGTCGTGTGTCCACTGCGCCACGTGCACAATCAGCTGTTTAACTCCTTTATGTGTGGCCAAAACATTAGAAATACGTGACGTAATCTCAGTGACTGTGGCGCTGGGAAAAGAATGTGTTTTAATTTTTTCATGCATCACATGACTTATCGCACCATCCCCAATCAAGACGACCTTGACGTTAGGCACAGATTCTCTCTCTGTCTCTGTTTCGCCACGTCATGTCTCCCATTTTTCCTTTGTTCATTTACTTCAGTCTTTGAAAGTGGTAAAAATCTGTTTGTAAGCTGTATTTTAGGTGGCGTTACATTATCTTTGTATTGCTTAGGCTTCGAACCGACTTTGTTTTCCTAGTCTTTAGACAATTTTGGGAACGAAACAGAATCACTCCGGTTTAGGTTGAAAGTAGCTGTTTTTCTTGTAAAAAATATGGACTTCTTACCACTGGATGACACAGGGATTGTATCGTGCAGTCCTTTTTCAGATTCCAAAGCAAATATCCGTGCTTGTAGCTCATGAATTTCTTGTTGAAATTTCCAACAGCGTTTTACAGGAGTTTGTTTCTCTTCTCACGGACATGTCGCTGGTTCGTCAGATTTGTTGATTAAAACTCAAAAAATGCTCTTAAAATCCTTGGTTGACTTAAAAAAGTCATAATAAAAAATGTTTGGAAGACAAAAACTGATTTAAAAGCAAAATAAATAAGGAAAGCAGCTGAAGCAAGCAGGAGCAAGCCAGGAAGCGTCTGCACTCTTCGGAAGCAGGAAGTAGATGTTAACCATAAGTTAAAAACGCAATATGATAGAACTAAACTTTAATGATAAATTTTTTACATTGACAACATCTACTTGCTCAGCAAATTTGGTTCATTTATCTGCCGTGGTTTTTTACAGAACTCAAAATCAACGGGGATTTTGCCTTGTCTTTTAGATCCTTTTAGGGCCAGTTTTTTGACCAATCTCAGCCATGTACATTTTTATTCAGGCTAGACTGTGGGGGTTCTGTGCTGGTTCTTTTTGCCCTCTTGGGGCCAAGTTAGTGCAAAGACTTTACCCAGGAAGGACGACTTTTATTTAAGCTAGACTCAGGGGGCTCTGGCCTGGTCCATTTCGCCTTTTTGGGCTCAGGCTGGTGTTTGGTCTTGGCCAGGAAAGGAGTGCTTTGTTTCAGGCTAGACTCACAAGTGATTTTCTTGGTCCTGTTGGGACTTTTTGGGCCAAGCTGGTGCCAAGACTTACCCCAGGAAGGAGGGCTTTTATTCAGGCTAGACTCTGGGGGCTCTGACCTGGTCCTTTTGGCTCTATTTGAGCCCAGCTGTTGCCAAGTCTTATCTCAGAAAGAAGGGGATTCATTCAGGCTATATTCTAGGGCCATATCCAAGGTCCAAATGTTCTTCATGCAATAAACAAGGGTTTTGATTCTGACTAGACTTTGGGCGCTCTGGCCTCGTCTGTTTAGCCTTTTCGAGCCAGGTTGGTTCAAATACTTAGCCAGGAAAGGAGGGCTTTGATTCAGGGTGGACTCTGCAGGCATTTGGCTGATCCTTTTTTCCCTTTTTGGGACAGGCTAATGAAAAAAGTTACCCCAGAAAGGATGGCTTTGATTCAGGCTAGACTCTGGGTGCCCTTGCCAGGTCAGTTTGGCACGTTGGAGGCCAGGTTGAGTCCAAGTCTTATCTCAGAAAGACGGGGATTAATTCAGGCTATATTCTAGGGCCATTTCCAAGGTCCAAATGGCCTTCATGCCAGAAACAAGGGCTTTGATTCAGGCTAGACTCAGGAGTGATTTTCCTGGTCCTTTTGGGACTTTTTGGGCCAGGCCGGTGCCAAGACTGAGCCAAGAAAGGGGGGTTTTGATTCAGGCTACACTCTGGGTGCTCTGCCCTCGTCCTTTTTTCCCTTTTGGGGCCAGGCTAGTACCAAGTCTTAACCCAGAAAGGAGAGCTTTTACACATGTTAAACTCTGGGGGCTTTTGCCTGGTCCTTTAGATCCTTTTAGGGCCAGTGTTTTTACCAATCTTAGCCATGTGAAGTAGAATTTTTATTCAGGCTGGACTCTTGGGGTTCTGTGCTGGTTGTTAGTGCCAAGACTTTCCCTAGGAAGGAGGGCTTTAATCAGGCTAGACTCAGGGGGCTCTGGCCTGGTCAATTTCGCCCTTTTAGGCTCAGGTTGGTGCCAAGTCTTATCTCAGAAAGAAGGGCATTAATTCAGGCTATATTCTTGGGCCATATCTAATGTCCAAAAGGCCTTCATGCCAGAAACAAGGGTTTTGATTCTGACTAGACTTTGGGCGCTCTGGCCTCTTCTGTTTAGCCTTTTCCGGCCAGGTTGGTTCAAATACTTAGCCAGGAAAGGAGGGCTTAGATTCAAGCAAGACTCAGGAGTGATTTTCCTGATCCTTTTGGGACTTTTTGGGCCAGGCTGGTGCCAAGACTTAGCCAAGAAAGGAGGGTTTTGATTCAGGCTACACTCTGCGTGCTCTGCCCTCGTCCTTTTTTCCCTTTTGGGGCCAGGCTAGTACCAAGTCTTAGGAGAGCTTTTACGCATGTTAAACTCTGGGGGCTTTTGCCTGGTCCTTTAGATCCTTTTAGGGCCAGTGTTTTGACCAATCTTAACCATGTGAAGTAGAATTTTTATTCAGGCTGGACTCTTGGGTTTCTGTGCTGGTTGTTAGTGCCAAGACTAACACCAAGGAAGGAGAGCTTTGATTCAGGCTAGACTCTGGAGTGATTTTCTTGGTCCTTTTGGGACTTCTTAGGCCAGTCTGTTGCCAACACTTAGCCAAGAAAGGAGAGCTTTGACAAACGCTAGACTTTGGGGACTCTGGCCTGGTCCATTTGGTTGGGTCCAAGACGTAGCAAGGAAAGGAAGGTTTCGATTAAGGCCAGACTCTTTGGGCATTTGGATGGTCCGTTTAGCCCTTTCGGTTCCATTTGAATTTCAAGACTTGGCAAGAAAAGGAGGGCTTTCATTCAGGCTAGACTCTGAAGTGATTTCTCTGGTCCTTTTGCCCTTTCGGGTCCAGCTTGGTGGCAAGACTTAGCTTTTGTTTCAAATTAGACTCTTGGGGCTCTGGCCTGGTCCTTTTGGCCCTTTTGAATCAGGTTGGGTCCAAGACTTAGCCAGGAAAGGAGGGCTTTGATTCAGGCTAGACACTGGAGCCATTTTCCTGGACAGTTTTGCCCTTTTGGGTCCAGACTGGGTCTAAAACTTCATCCAAAAAGGAGGGCTTTTAATTCTGGTTAGACTCAGGGGGATTATTCTTGGTCCTTTTGGCCCTGTCGGGGCCAGGCTTATGACCAATGTTGGCTCAAAAAGGAGAATTTTGATTCATGATAGACTCAAGTGGCTCCGGCCTTGTCCTTTTGGCCTTTTTGGGGCCAGGTTAGCTTGCTATGACTTACATGAGGAAGGAAGGCTTTTTTTCAGGCTAGATTCTGGGGACTCTGGACTGGTCCATTTGGCCTTTTTTGGGCCAAGTTTGGACAATTTCCATAGTCCTTTTAATTCAGGTTATACTCTGGGGGAGTTTGCGTCGTCCTTTTGGCCCTTTTGGGGCCGGTGTTTTGACCAATCTTATTAAAGTAAAGGAGAAATTTGATTCAGACTAGACTCATGGGGCTCTGGGCTGGTTCTTTTTTCACTCCTGGGGCCAAGTTCGTGCAAAGACTTTCTCCAGGAAGGAGGACCAAAAGGACCATGGAAATTGCTCTAGAGACTGGTCTCATTTAAAAGCCCTCCTTTCCTTGCTAAATTGTGAAACCAACCTAGCCCCAAAAGTGCCAAAAAGGACCAGGCCAGAGCCACCAGAATCTAGCCTGAATAAAAGCCTTACTTCCTAGTCATAGCACACTAACCTGGCCCCAAAAAGGCCAAAAGGGCAAGTACAGAGCCACCTGAGTCTATCATGAATCAAAATTCTCCTTTTTGAGCCAACATTGGTCATAAGCCTGGCCCAAAAGGGCCCAAAGGACCAAGAAAAAGTCCCTTGAGTCTAACCAGTGTTAAAAGCCCTCCTTTTTGGATTAAGTTTTAGACCCAGCCTGGACCCAAAAGGGCAAAACGGACCAGGAAAATTGCTCCAGTGTCTAGCCTGAATCAACACCCTCATTTCCTGGCTAAGTCTTGGCACCAGCCTGGCCCAAATAGTCCCAGAAGGACCAGGAAAATCACTCCTGAGTCTAGCCTGAATCAAAGCCTTCCTTTCCTGGCTACGTCTTTGAACCAACCTGGCCCGAAAAAGGTTAAACAGACCAGGCCAGAGCGCCCAAAGTCTAGTTTGAATCATACCCCTTGTTTCTTGCTTAAGTCTTTTCACCAGCCTGTCACGAAAAGGGCAAAAAGGACAAGCCAAATGCCCACAGAGTCTACCCTGAATGTAAGCCCTCCTTTCCTGGCCAAGTCTTGAAATGAACCCGGCACCAAAAGGGCCGCATGGACAAGGCAAAAGCCCCTAGATTCCAGCCTGAAACAAAGCCCTCCTTTCTGGTTTCTAACTCTGCACAAACCTGGCCAAAAAAGGGCCAAAAGAACAGGGTCAGAACGCCCAGAGTCTAGCCTGAATCAAAACCCTCCTTTCCTTGCTAAGTCTTGACTCAACCTGGCCTACAAAGGGCCAAACGGACCTGGAATGAGCACTCAGAGTCTAACTTGAATCAAAGTCATCCTTTCTGAACCAACCTGGCACAAAAAAGGCCATACAGACCAGGCCAAAACGCCCAAGGACTAGTCTGAATGAAAACCGTTGTTTCTGGCATAAACCTGCCCCCCAAAGTGCCAAAAGGACCAGGGAAATGGCCCCAGAATCTCGCTTGAATTAGCCCACTTCTTTTTGGGATAAGACTTGGCACCAGCCGGCTACAAATAGGGCCAAAATTACAAGGCCAGAGCCCCGAGAGTCTTTCCTGAATCAAAGGACTCTTTCCTGAATGCCAAGACTACGGGCACTTACCTGGAACCAAAAGGGCCAAAAGGACCAGGCCAGAGCCCAGAGAGTCTAGATTAAAACAAAGCTTGACCCCAAAGGGCCAAAGGACCAGAGAAATCGCTCCAGAGTCTAAGTTGAAACAAAGCCCTCCTTTCTGGGATAAGACTTGGCACAAGCCGGGCTCAAATAGGGCCAAAATGACAAGGGCAGAGCCCCTAGAGTCTTGCCTGAATAAAAGCTCTCTTTTACTGGCCAAGATCGGGCACCAACCTGAGCCCAAAAGGGCCAAAAGGACCAGGCCAGAGCCCAGAGAGTCTAGCCTAAAACCAAGCTGGACCCCAAAGGGCCAAAGGACCAACAAAAAGCCCCCAGAGTCAAACTTGAAACAAAGCCCTCCTTTCAGGGGTAAGTCTTGGCACCAGCAGGTCCAAAAAAGGAACAAAAGGACCATGGAAATTGCTCCAGAGACTGGCATTAAAAAGCCATCCTTTCCGTACTAATTTTTGAAACCAACCTGGCAAAAAGAAAGAGCCAAACGGACCAGGCCAGAGCCCCCAGAATCTAGCCTGAATAAAAGCCTTCCTTCCTCATGTAAGTCATAGCACACCAACCTGGCCCCAAAAAGGCCAAAAGGACAAGGCCAGAGCCCTATCATGAGAGTCTATCATGAATCAAAATTCTCCTTTTGAGCCAACATTTGTCATAAGTAAGGCCCCGAAAGAGCCAAAAGGACCAAGAAAAAGCCCCTTGAGTCCAATCAAAGTCTTAGCACTAACTTGGCCCCAAGAGGGCAAAAAGAACCAGCCCAGAATCCCGTGAGTCTAGCCTGAATCAAATTTCTCCTTTACTTGAATAAGATTGTTGAAAACACTGGCCACAAAAGGGGCAAAAGGACAAGGTCAGAACCCCAAGAGACCAGCCTGAATCAAAGCCCTTCTTTCCTGGCTAAATCTTGGACTCAACCTGGCCTCCAAAGGGCCAAACAGACCTGGCATGAGCACCCAGAGTCTAGCCTGAATCAAAGTAATCCTTTTTGGGGTAAGTTTTTTTATTAGCCTGTCCCCAAAAGGGCTAAAAGGGCCAGCCAAATGCCCACAGAGTCTACCCTTAATCAAAGCCCTCCTTTCTGAGCCGACCTGGCCCAAAAAAGGCCATACTGACCAGGTCAGAGACTAGTCTGAATGAAAAACCTTGTTTCTGGCATAAGTCTTTTCACCAGCCAGTCACCAAAAGGGCCAAAAGAACCAGGGAAATGGCTCCAGAATCTAGCCTGAATTAATCCCCTTCTTTCTCGGATAAAACTTGGCACCAGCTGGTCTAAAATAGTGCCAAAATGACAAGGCCAGAGCCCCTAGAGTCTTGCCTGAATCAAAAGCCTCCTTTCTGGGTTGACCGGGCACCTGACTGGCCCCAAAAGGTCCAAAATTTCCAAAAGGACCACTCCAGAGCCCCCAGAGTCCAGCCTGTATCAAAACGATACTTTCTGTGGTAAGACTGGGATCCAGCCTGGACCGAAAAGTTCCAAGATGTCCAAGAGGACCAATCCTGATCCACCAGAGTCTAGCCTGTATCAAAATACTCCTTTCTGAGCGACAAACTGGCCACCAGCTTGGCCCCAAAAAGAAAAAAAGGGCCAAATGGACCAAAAGGACGAGGCCCGAGCCCTTCAAGTCTAGCCTGAATAATTCCCTCCTTTCTGTTCCAAGACTGGGCAACGAGCCTGGCCCTAAACGGTCAAAAAGGCCCAAAAAGGACCAGGCCAAAGCCCACCAGAGTCTAGCTTCAATCAACACTTTCCTTTCTTTGGGCTAAGACTGGGCAACAGCCTGGCCCCAAAATGGCCAAAAGGGTCAAAAGAACCTGGCCTGAGCCCCCAGAGTCCATTCTGGATTAAAACCCTCCTTCCTGGGCTAAGACGGGGCACTTTGGGGGCCAGAAGGATCAGACCAAGAGCCGCCTGAGTCTAGCCTGAATCAAAACCCTCCTTAATGGGATAAAACTGGGCACAAGCCTGGCCCTTAAAGGGCAAAAAGGACAAAAGGACAAGGCCAGAGCCCCCCCGAGTGTAGACTGTATCAAAACATCTGCTTTCTGGGCTAAGACTGGGCACCTGGCTTGGCCCCAAAAGGTCCAAAATGTTCCAAAAGGACCAGGTCCAGAGACCCCCACGAGTAAAGCCTTTTATCCAAACCCTCCTTTTTGGGCTACGTCAACTTGACACCAAACCTGCGTTACCCATGCAAATGGCAAAAAAAAATAGACCAGGCCAGAAGCCCCCAGTCTAGCTTGAATCAAATCCCTCTCCTCACGTGGCTAAGATTGGGCACCAGCCTGGCCCCAAAAGGGCAAAAAAGCCCACAAGGACCAGGTAAATGGCCTCAGAGTAAGATAGATTGTATCAAAAACCCTCCTTTCTAGTCTAAAAACTGGGGCACCAACCTGACCTCACCAATAATGGACATAAAATGGCACGTAAAGGACAAGACCATAACCCCAAGCGTCTGGCCAAAATGGAAAACCCTCCTTTCCGGGCTAAAACCTGGGCACCAGTCTGGCCCATAAAGGGCCAAAAGGGCCAAAAGGACAAGGCCACAGCCCCAAGTCAAGCATGTATTATAGACACCTCTCTTCCTGGTTTAAGACAGGCACCCAGCTTCCAAAGAGCAAAGAAGACGCAGGGCCAAAGCCATCCAGAGTGTTAGCAGATTCTTATAAACCCTCTCTGCATGATTCAAAACCCTCCTTTTTGGCTAAGACTGGCCACCAGCCTGGCCTCAATATGGCCAAAAAGGTCAAAAGAACCTGGCTAGATCACCAAGTCAAACCTGAATGAAAGGCCTCTTTCCTGGGCTAAGACTGGGCACCAGCTCGGCCTGAAAAAGGGTCAAAATGACCAGGGAAAATTTTCCAAGAGTCAAGCATGTATCAAAGCTCTCCTTTCTGGGCTAAGATTGGGATCCAGTCTGGCCCCACAACGGCAAAAAGGGCAAAAAAGGGCCTTAAGTAAATGGCCTCAGAGTATAGATTGTATCAAAACCCTCCCTTCTAGCCTAAAACTGGGAACCAGCCTAGCCCCAAAAGGGCTAAAATGGCCAAAAGGACAAGACCAGAGCCCCCAGCGTCTAGCTTGAATCAAAACCCTCCTTTATTGGCTACGAGTGGTTACAAGCCCGGCCCGAAAAAGGTTCAAAAGCACCAGGCCAGAGCCCCAAGGGTCTAGCGTGATTTAAAACCCTACTTTCTGGGCTAAGATTTGCTACCAGCTTGGTCCCAAAAGGTAAAACATTTCCAAAACCACCAGGCCAGAGTATAGCCTGTATCAAAACCCTCCTTTCTTAAGAGCCACCAAAGTCTTGCCTTGATCAAAACCCTCCTTTCTGGGCTAAGACTGAGCACCAACCTGGCCCCAAAAGCACCAAAAGGACAATGCCAGAGCCCACAGGGATGAGCCTAACTGAAAGCCCTCTTTCCTGGGCTAAGACTGGGAACTAGCCGGCCCAGAAAAAGAGCCAAAAAAGACCAGGGAAATTGTCCCAGAGTCGAGCTTATATGAAAGTTCTCCTTTCCTGGCCTAAAACTGGGAACCAGCTTGGCCCCAAAAGGGAAAAAAGCGTCAAAAGGGCCAAAAGCACCAGGCTAGAGCCCCTAGTCTAGCGTGAATGAGAAATTCTCTATCCTGGGCTAAGACGAGGCACAAGCCTGGCCCCAAAAGTTCCAAGATGTCCAAAAGGACCAGTCCGGAGCCCCCAGAGTCTACCCTGTATAAAAACCCTCCTTTCTGGGCTAAAACTGGTGAATATGGACCAGTGGATTCCCTCTGTCACTGCATTCCAACAGATCAGTATGTGGATGCAAAACAACTTTCTTCAGCTGAACTCAGACAAGACTGAAATCCTCGTCTTTGGCCCACAGAAACAAAGAGAAAGTGTTAACAGTCACCTCCAGAGTCTCGCTCTAAAACCGACAAATCAAATTAGAAATCTGGGGGTAATAATGGACTCAGACTTGAATTTTAACAGCCACGTCAAATCAATTACATCAGCAGCTTTTTACCATCTAAAAATCATAGCCAAAATCAAAAGTATAGTGTCTAAACCAGACCTGGAGAGACTTCGATGCGTTTGTATCTAGTAGATTAGACTTCTGTAACGGCCTGCTCACTGGCCTCTCCAAACGAGTTGTAAAACAGCTGCAGTACATCCAGAACGCTGCTGCTCGGGTCCTGAATAGAACCAGGAAGTACGATCACATCAGTCCTGTGCTCAGGTCTCTGCACTGGCTCCCTGTGGCTCAGAGAATAGACTTCAAAGCAGCTCTGCTTGTATACAAGTCTCTCCATGGCCTAGCACCAAAAGAGTCATCTCGGACATGTTAGTGCCATATGAACCATCTCAGGACTCTGAGGACCTCAGGGACCGGCCTCCTGCTGGTGCCCAGAGTCAGGACTAAACATGTGGAATCTGCGTTTCAGTTTTATGCAGCTAAAATCTGGAAAAGTCTTCCCGAGGATGTGAGACAGGCCACTACTCTGGCAATGTTCGAATCTAAGCTAAAAACTGTTGTTTGGCTGTGCATATGTCTGAAATGCTTTTCAGAATCAGAATCAGAATCAGAAAGAGTTTATTGCCATTGTCAATGAACAAAATTCACAAACATAGGAACTTGTCTCGGCCTTAAGGTGCAACATAAAACACTGAGCAATAATAAAATAATATATATTCAATCAAAAATGGTTTGCATTGAGAAACAATTTAAAAATGACTATAAAATAAAAAAATAGAAAATAGGCATTACTATGTACACTAGAGTTAAAGTTAGATTTACAGTTTTGAGTGCAGAAAGTGAATGGTTGAACAGTTGCAGTTAAAGTGACAGGTGTTTAGAAGTGTTCATGAGTCCAACGGCAGAGGAAAATAAACTATTCTTGTGGCGGGAGGTTCTGGTCCAGATGGACCGTAGCCTCCTGCCTGAGGGGAGTGGTTCAAATAGACCATGTCCAGGGTGAGAAGGGTCAGCTGTGATCCGACCTGCTCGTCCCAGAGCCCTGGAGACGTACAGGTCCTGCAGAGATGGAAGTCTGCAGCCGATCACCTTCTCAGCAGAGCACACAATGCGCTGTAGTCTCTGTTTGTCCCTGGCTGTGGCTCCAGCGTACCACACGGTGATGGAGGAGGTGAGGATGGACTCAATGATGGCTGTGTAAAACTGCACCATCATCTGCACTGGCAGCTTGGCTTTCTTCAGCTGCCGCAGGAAGCTTCTTGATGAGGGAGCTGATGGATGGCTCCCACTTGAGGTCCTGGGGTGATGGTGGTGCCCAGGAAGCGGAAGGAGTCCACGGTGGTGATGGGGGAGTCTGTCATGACGAGGAGGGGCTGGGGGGCTGGGGGGCTGTGCTTTCCTGAAGTCCACGATCATCTCCACTGTCTTCTGGGCCTTGAACTCCAGGTTGTTACAACTGCACCAGGACACCAGCCGGTCCACCTCCCTCCTGTAGACAGACTCATCTTCGTCGTCCGCAAACTTGATCAGTTTTACGGAGTTGTGGCTGGAGGTGCAGCAGGTTGTGTACAGGGGAGAAGAGCAGCGGAGAAAAGCACAGTACAGTAGTAGCGTCTGAGACATTCTTCCCCAGCCGCACGCACTGCCTCCGATCCGTCAGGAAGTCAGTGATCCACCTGCAGGTGGAGTCGGGCACATTGAGCTGGGCGAGCTTGTCCTGGAGCAGAGCAGGGAGGATTGTGTTGAAAGCAGAGCTGAAGTCCACAAACAGGATCCTGACGTAGGTTCCCGGGGAGTCCAGATGCTGCAGGATGAAGTGGAGTGCCAGGTTGATTGTGTCGTCTACAGATCTGTTGGCTCTGCTGAGCTGCAGGGGATCCAGCAGGGAGGAGGTGAAGGACTTGAGGTGGGGCAAGACCAGGCGTTCAAATGACTTCATGACTAACACAGGCCTGTAGTCATTAAGTCCAGTGATCCGGGGCTTCTTGGGGACAGGGACAATGATGGCAGACTTGAAGCAGGCTGGGACATGGCATGACCCCAGGGAGGTGTTAAAAATGTCTGTGAAGACGGGGGTTAACTCTCCTGCGCAATGTCTTAATGTAGCGGGAGAGACGCCGTCTGGTCCAGCAGCTTTTCGGGGGTTGGATTTCCGAAATAGCCTGTGAACATCCTGTTCCTGAACTGAGAGGGTGGGGGGGGAGGTGGGGGAGACCAGGTTTGGGTTGGCGGAGGTGGCCCCCGTGGGGGAGGGGGTGGTCACATCAAAACTGGAGTAGAAGGTGTTGAGTTGCTCAGCCAGTTTTCGATTGTCTGCAGCAGGGGGGGCTCGGGGCTTGTGGTTGGTGAGAAGCCGGAGCCCCCTCCACACGGAGGCGGGGTTGTTGTCAGAGAAAACTGCTGCTTCAGACGCGTATTGTACTGTGATCTCGCTCGAGAAACCTCTTTGCTAAATCCATACTTTGCATTTTTGTAGCGCTCCCTGTCCCCTGGGATGTAAACAACAGCCAGAATGAATGAGGCCAAAATAATATTTCTTCAAAGTCCATGTTTACTCATTAGTCCAGTAGCGTAAGAGCAACCCATTCCACTCACATCTGTGCATTGTAATCACTGCAACACCACAATTCAGATCTGAAGACTATATAGTCCATAAACAGTCTATTTTCTGTGTTCATAATCCAAAAGGAACAAAAGCAGTTCTGACTAGGTCATCTATGACAAAAAATGTCAACTTAAGTTTGTCGTAGTCCATACATCAAAGGGCTGGGTGTAGTATGGCTGTAGAGCTGGAAACCATGGTACCAAACCTGGATACACAGGAAGCAGTGATGGGGCAGGCTGGACACTGAAGCAGGATGGAGTGCCCAGGTGGTCATAGGTCATCCGTCTCGGCGGGTGTCTCTCTCATTGAGGTCGCTGGGGCGTTGGCTCCTCGGGTCCCTCAGGTGCAGCAGGCGATGGAGGGGCCGGTGTATCACCAGCTGCTGAATCCTCAGCAACAGGGTCAGGCAGGTCCCGTTGGTCTCCACCAGGGGGATCTGGTGGTGCGCCACGTGCTGGTGCTGGTACTGGAGGCTGATGTCTCACTGCTGTAGGTTCTCTTAAAGTTTCAGCGGAAGAGTCTGATGGCTGGGACACAGGAAGCTGGGGTGGTGCATAGTAAAAGCTGTACTCATCACCACTCTCCTCATCAGACACAGTGTCGTCTTGAGCAGGTTTGCCTCTCTTTTTCTGCTTTGCAGGAATGACTTTACCAGGGTCACGTTCGAAAGGTAAGTGGTCACATGACATGAGTAAGTTTCTGTGTAGCACTCTAGAGCGTCCTTTGCCTCTCTCTGGTCTCACCTCATAGATTGGGAGGTCAGGCCCCATTTGTCTGACTACTGTGTGAATAGTGTCTTCCCAATAGTCTCTTAGCTTCCCTGGGCCTCCCCTTGGTGTCAGGTTTTTGACCAAAACTCTCTCGCCAGGCTGTAACACAGTGCTCCTCACTTTGGTGTCATAGAGTCTTTTGCTTTTATCAGCAGCTTTTTTTGCATTCTCATTTGCTATGGCATATGCTTCTTCCATGCCTTTTCTCCATTTTTCCACATAGTCTCTGTGGTCACTGAACCTTGAATCTGAATACAGTCCAAAGAGCATATCTACTGGTAATCTGGGTGACCGTCCAAACAGTAGATAAAATGGGGAATAACCAGTTACTTCACAGCGTGTACAGTTATATGAGTACATCAACTTGTTGATTGATTCCTTCCAGTTGGACTTTTGTGTTTCAGTTAGTGTCTTGAGAATTTGTAATAATGTCCTGTTCATACGTTCAACTTGACCATTCCCCATCGGGTGATAGGGCGTTGTTCTTGAGCCAGCCATGCCACTGAGTTTCTTGAGCTGAGTGAATAACTGATTTTCAAATTTACCGCCTTGGTCATGGTGAATGCGAGAAGGAAAACCAAATTTCAGGGCATAGTCATTGAATACAAGGTTTGCTGCAGTTTTTCTTGACTTTGAGGTAGTGGCATAGGCTTGTGCAAAGCGTGTGAAGTGATCAACTATTACTAAAATATATTCATAACCGCCTTTGCATTTGTCAAGATGTAGAAAGTCTATGCACACAAGTTCAAACGGCTGTGTTGTTACAATATTGGTTAAAGGGGCTCTGGTGTCACGACTGGGTTTTTTCTGTTTGACACAGGAACAAACTTTGGTCACATAATACTCAATGTCTGACTGCATGTATGGCCAAAAGAAGTGGTCACGTACTAGGGACACTGTGCGGTCAACACCTTGATGACCCACATTGTTGTGCAGTTCTTCAAGGACTGTCTTTATGAATGGTTCCGGCAGGACTAGTAGTTGTTTACGGGCAGATGTGGTTCTGCACAGGATGCCATCACTGTCTAGCACTAGTTTGTCCCATTCTCTGAACAGACACTTGGTTTTCGGACTGAATGTTTTTAGCTCTTTGGTCAGTGGCTTTGAATCTGACTGTTTACACTGTAATACCGGGCCTATAACAGGATCAATCTTTTGTGTGAGTGATGCTTCAGCTGGCTCACCTTGTGGTGTGACTGACATGGCTGTTACTGACAATGTCCATGTGGCAGGGGGTGTCGTTTTGCACCTCAATTGCTTGAATAGCAGCTGAAATAGAGTCAGGAGCAAGTTCTACAGAGCAGTCTTTCATTAGTGTCCCTACATCCAGGGGTATTCTCGATAAAGCATCAGCATCACCATTTTCTTTTCCTGGTTTGTACAAGATAGCTACCCATCCTGAAGTTGTTGCGTTCAGTTTAGCAGTGGACAAAATGTATGTTAGCGGGTTGTTGTCACTAAACACAGTGAATGTTGGGCATAGTATAAATAGTCTCTAAATTTGTCTGTGATAGCCCACTTCAAAGCTAAAAACTCTAGCTTGCCTGCATGAAAGTGGTTGTTCTTTTCAGCTGCTGTTAATGTGCGGGAGCCATAAGCAATAACTCGCAGCTTACCATTTTGTCTTTGGTACAACATTGCACCTAGTCCCTTGTGTGAGGCGTCAGTGTGTACGATGAACGGGTGTGTGAAATCCGGGAAACCGAGCACTGGTGGGTTGAGCAAACTGTCTATTAGTCCCTCAAGTGCACTTTGGTGTTTATCAGTCCACAATATTTGTTTTGTAGAGGGCACAACTGGACTGGCTTTCTTTTGTTTTGTCTTTGTCACTTTTGGAGTTAAGTTGTCTGTGTCTTTTTCAGCTTTCAAACAGTTCATACAGACAGCTTGCTTTTCTGGAAAAGTCTTTTATGTACTGTCTATAGTATGACAGGAGGCCTAACATTTTTCTGAGCTGACCAACGTTTTGTGGTTTGATGTCTTTGAGTGCTCTTACTGCTTCAAAATCTGCAGGATCAACTCTACTGCCCTCTGCTGACACTATTCTGCCTAAATAGCGTACTTCAACTTTAAAAATGTCACACTTACTTGGCTTAAGTTTGATACCAACGTCCCTTAGCCGCAGGAGAACTTTCCTCACATCCTCCACATGATCTTTGAAGGTTTTGCTGTAGACCAATGTGTCGTCCAGGTACGGGATGCATATGTTGTCACGGAGTCCATCCAAACACTCTTCCATACAGCGTTGAAATGTTGCAGGAGCGTTCATTAGTCCAAAGGGGATACGTATCCACTCGTATAGTCCCCAGGGGTCACAAAGGCAGTGAGTGGGCGGCTTTCCTCTGACATGAACCCCTGGTGGTACGCTTTTCCCTGATCCAACAGCGAAAACCAAGAGTTACCACCTAAGCTGTCCATAATGTCTTGAACACGAGGGATTGGCTGGCGGTCGGGATGAGTTTTTCTGTTCAAGTCCCTGTAATCTATGCACAGTCTTAAAGTTCCATCCTTTTTTCTAAAGCACACAACTGGCGAGGAGTATGATGAGTTTGACTTTTTAACCCAGCCTTGTGCTATTAGATCGTGTAAGTAACTTTTCATCTCTTGATAGAGTGGGCGTGGCACTGAACATATATGTACGTTTAACAGGCTCATTGTCTTTGAGTGAGAGATAGTCATTTTCAAGTTTTCAATGCAACCTATGTCATTGTCCGTTTTAGAGAAAGACTCACATTCATCTCTGAGCATTTGTTGCACGATTACTCTCTGTTCTTCACTGAGATGGCTGAGATCTACAGGTGGGTCCCAACTTCCACTAGAGCTACTTGGTGACTGTGTACTTATGGGATTAACAGAAGCTACAGTAGCTTTTTCAAACACCTGAGCAGGTAAGACAGAGGTAATAGTCTGCACTGTTGCCCACTACTGTACGGCCTAACAGGACAATATCATGATCAGTCGGACTGGAGACATCAACACTTATGATAGGTAATTTACCCTTTTTAACTTTAACCAAAGTGTCAAAGAACTCTAAATTGTCTGGCCACTGGGGATTTGAATCTGGCTGAAACAGCATAGTCATGTCTTCTTTAAATGGCTGTGCAGCTACACGGCACTCAACAGGGATGTGACTTTGTTTTGGTACAGTAATACAGTCTCTCTTAGTTTTAACTTTAAACTCGTCTACTGTATCTGCACTGACAGCCTGAATGAAAGCGTTCACCTTGTTTCTTTTGAGACTGGGGAATGCTTTTCTCACTGTACTGTATACTTTAGCCCTTTCAGTCTTATTCAGAAGGTATTCAATGACATTGTAACCTATAATGGGGTATGACAAGTAACAACCTTTCATTAACAGCATGGGGATGATTATTTTCTCAGGTGGTTCAGCTCCGTACATGAGTTGAAAAGTCGTCTCAATCCACCCGAGGTATGGCATGCTGGTCCCATTGGCTGCAGTCAAGCTCAGTTGAGTTGAGTCCATGATCTCTGCAACATCTCTCAACTTGATGTGTGGCAAATAGACCTCTTTCCATCTCTCATCGATAACTGACACTTGTGAGCCGGAATCCCACGGAGCCTGGAGTCTGTGACCATCCAGGAGACACTCGACCAGACACTGTCTGCCCCACCAGAGACGTGACTTTGTGAGTGGTGTTTACCTGGGCTGGTGGCAATGGAATATGGACAGTTTTATTTCATCATCGTTTGTCTTTAACTCAATGCATTGTCTCTTGTGTTCATTCCAGTGTTTCTTCTGGCATGCTCTTGAACAATAAAGTGTTTTTTTGCATGTTGAACACCGCCGCAGAGTATTATTTGATGTTCTTGTTTACAGTTAGCACATTGTTGGGACTTGTGGTGGCCGATGGTTAACACTCGTCCCTCGGTGGTAACCATTGCCTGTTTAAATGTCTCTCTTGTTGTTGTCTCGTACCTCTGTTTCTGCATCCCGCTTGAAAGTGTTCTCCACTTCCACAGAAGTAGCAGTGTGTGCAGCGCTCGCTGGCTCCAGTTTGCTGGCAGGCGTGGCATCTCCTCTCTCGACGAGCGGGGCGACTTTGGTAGTGCTGCGCTGGATACTGAGGGGGTGGTGGTCTTTTGGCGGGGGCCCTGATAGCTGTAAAACTGCATCTGCGGGTCTCTGTCATACTGCATAACTGGTGGAGGGGCATATGACTGAAGACTAGTCACTGGCTGCTGTAGTGTCTCTTTAATTTGTGCTATCTCTGCACTGAGACCTTTAAGGGAGGCGACACCTGTCTTAAGCTCTGCTAGTTCAGTAAACAGTTCAGAGGGATTTTAGCTTTGACCTCTTTAACTGGATTCTTGATGTACTGGTGTCCTCTAACTGAACTGCACTCACACTTGTAGCTGACTGTGAGCTAAACACCTTTTCTTGTTCTTTCTCTCGGTTTCATTAGCACAAGCCATGTAAGCTGGGCCTTTCCCTCCAGGTAGCTGCGTAGTTGTAGGCCTGGCAGAATAGCTCTAAAGACAGAATCTCCAATGTCTAGCTCTGAGTAGCCTCTGCTCAGTCCGTTTTCTATCTGGTGAGCAAGACTGGAAATCGTCAGTTTATCCTTTAGGCCAGGTTCACCTATTTGGCCCGATATTTTAAAGTCTTTTTGCCAGTAGGAGCTTGGTTGCTTGTGATCAGGTGCACTACTCACAGGGTGGCTACTTGTTTGTGACTGGAGTTGAGTTGTGTTGTTTACCATCTTAGCTGTCTCTATAACCAATGAAGTAGCAGTTGGTTGGTCGGTGTGCCCTGAATCACCTCTTTCATTTGCATTTTGTTCTGGTGAATCATTAACAACTTTTATTATTTCAGCAATCTTGTCATTCAACAGCAGTAGTTCTGACATTCCTTGATCCTCAAATTCTTCCATTTCATCTCTTTCAATGTGCATCTGGATATGTGTTAGCAGAGACAGGCGTGTTCTTGTGCTGGCCTTTATTCTTTCTGCTATACCCAAGAACTCACAGATGGACACTAAATGGTCTTTGGGCAAGGTGTGCACTTCACGCACAACTTGTTCTTGTAGTTGTTCCAACAACGACATTGTGGCAGTAGACAGGAGGAGTTTTTGCAGGTACAGGTGACGCTGAGCTGTATGGTCTTTGCAGCTCCTGATGATCTCTGGTTGGCCTCAGGACACGTAGACTGGAACACAGCTGCCAGCACTCCTTTACAACAACATCTTCCTCACTGCAATCTGCCTGGGTTGTGTGGGGGATTTAGCTGGTTTAGACTGCGGCGCACAGGCTGTGTACACCAAACATCTAAGCAGCAATCCCAGCGGTGCCTCCAAATGTTGCACCCCTGAAAGTAGGGAGAAAGACTCACGAGAGTGATTTATCTGTGTTTCTCTCATGCAGAGGTTTAATGCAATGATCAAGTATTTTCACAATACAAATATAGCAAATCCTTTTAACTGTCTCTTTAAGCATGAACTCACTTAATGAATTACATCATTGTACAAAGGCAAATGGAGATATTTTAGGAACATTTAGTAGCTATCACAGAGAGACACCTCTAGCGATCAGCTCGAAAAAGGCGAAACCCCTCGATCTACACGGCGCCGTCCGTGATCAGCTCGCTGAGCCACGTCTCCGTGAAGCACAAAACAGGAGATGAAGAAAAGTCTCTGTTTCGTCTCATCAGCAGCGCCAGTTCGTCCATTTTGTTGGAGAGTGAAAATCCCAGGTAAGGGCGTCCGTATACCGCGTCTCCAGAGCCGTACAAGGACCCCGACACGTTTTCCTCGCCTGCGGGCGTCTCACTCTTTTAGCCAAAATAAGGGCTAATTCAGCAGCAGAAACTAAAAAAAACTGGAACTAGGTCCGTAGAGTTGTGTTCGGAAGGACAAGAGCTCTTCACGGGTGTAAGAGCGCGCAGACACACAATTTACGAACAAAAACAGACAAAACAAAGAGCACCGGAAGGCCAGGGATCCGTCTGCGGCGCCATCTTGGAAGTATCGGCATTTGGAAGCGCGCAGGCTCTGGAAACTGAGCTTGAAGGAGGTTGGGGAGTTCTTCGAACCAGGCAAGCCACCGCTCTTTAAGCTGTTGGTGTTCGATTGGCTCGTCCCAACTGAGGTCTTGTTTCCAGAGGTCCTGGATGAGAACCTTTGCTCGGATTGTGAATGGTATTATGAATCCCAATGGATCATATTGGCTTGTAAGAGTCTTGTACAGGTTTCTCAGAGTGGGTTGAAGAGGCTCTGGTTGGCGGTGTCGATAACCCATGGTGTCATCAAGGCAGTTCCACTTCAGTCCAAGCGTGGGTTCATCCAGATCTGATCTAGCTTCAGTGGACAAGTGCTCGATGAGTGAAGGCAGGTAGCTTGCCCACTGCCTGATCTCAAAACCCACCTTCTGCGAGAAGTTGGCACAGTCTGTCCACAACAGGCTTGGCATGAGCAGTGTCTGGTGCACGGTAAAGACAGTTGTCGACATAGAAGTCCTGGGTCACAACTTCGGCAAGACCTGATGGGTTGATTTGAGAGTCTTGGACATGGCGCTGCAGTGCATAGGTTGCGCAGCATGGACTGCAGGTGGTCCCACAGGGCAGGACCTGCCACTCATAGATGTCGGGCTCCTTCGCTCGTTGCATATTTCTCCACAAGAAGCGCATGATGGGTTTGTCAACAGCAAGCAGGAGTACCTGGTGAAACATACTTGTTTCGAACGAATGTCACTACTGATAGCCACGCTGTGATGGGGAAATCTGAGAAGCACACCCAGCAAGGTTGGTCCGAGGGTTGGCCCTGGAAGTAGTTGCACATTCAAGATTTGGCCTTTGTATTGAAACGAGCAGTTGAAGACTATGTCGTCCTTGCCGTTATGGTGCACAATGTGGTGCGGGATGTACCAGGACTCTATGGACTTGTATGCTTCTTCAGGTGAGATCTTTGCAACATAGCCTGCTGCCTTGAGCTTCTGAATTTCAGAGCAATAGGTGGCGGCCTTTGCTGGGTCTTTGGCAAGTCTACGTTCAGTGCTGCGAAGACATGGCAGTGCTGCTTCTTTGGGCGCTTAAAGAGAGACTTGTGGAAAATGCGCAGAAGCGGTGTGGCATAGTCCAGAGTACCTTCTTTCTCTACTCTAACTGTAGATGTTTGGAGAAGGTCGAGGGCTTGCTGGTCCAGCTTAGACCTGGTTACGGCTTTCTCAGAGTAAGGCAGTGGTGGTGCATGTAGGCCTTTGCGAGTTGCAGAGCACTGGGCAGCTTCAGATGGCTTAGCAATACTTTGTATTTGTATTGTATTTGAGATGGCTGTGGTTACTGAGCAGACTGATGAGTGCCATCTTCAGGAGGGCAAAGTCACTCTCACAACCGCTCTCAAACACAGACAGCATGGGCTTGGGGATGCCAAAGGCAGAGGAAATTAGCATTTCTGCTCCGAGTTGTGGTTGCAGACCAGGATAGGGGGCAGGTGCTGGTAAAGGAGCCTGGATGGGACAGGATGTGGTTGGAGGCTGCTCCCATCTGCAATCTGCTATTGGTGGTGTTTGCTGCACTGGGTTGGTGCTGATGAGAGAGGGGTGCAATGCAGGGGTTGACTCTGTTGCTTGTCTTACAGTACTTTGCTGCTGGAATGACAACACTTGGTGAGTTGTAACAGGTTGCGGTGCATTGACTGGTGGGACAGCTGCTACATCATTGTCGTCCATTGGTGCCGCTACAGGTTGGTGCCGGGCTGCAAGTGCAAACTGGACTGGAACTGGAGGCTGACAGGGCCGGACGATGTCTGGGCTTGTGTTAGGATCAAGAACTTCAGAGCTAAGGTGTGCAGATGAGGCCATGAGTCTTACGGGCGGCAGGTGAAAGCTGTAGCTGCTGTTAGTGGCTGATAAGGGGTTGAGGAGTTGCTGTTAGTGCTGAGCATTGACGTGACCAGTTCGGCAACTGGTTCAACGTCAGTCTGTAGCTGCTGATAGGTCTGTGTGTCTCCCTGTGTGTGAGCTGAAGCCAGATACAGAGCTGTGGGCTCTCCTCAAGGTAATTCTGTGTTTACTACTAAAGCTGGATGAAGCGTTTGGAGGATGTGAGATGTGCACTCCATAGTTGACTTCATAGTCCATCAGATGTGAAGGTCGACATGTTTCTCTATGGGCCTGGTAAGTTCCTCTTCCATGGGTGCTGCTGTGGTCCATACTGCTTAAGCGTAGCTCTAATCCAAGGCTCGAAGGACCAGAATTTAATGTAGAGATGTCCACATTAACCAAGGGGACCTGACTCATACTAGCTTCATTGGCCAGACTCATGCCGCTTAAGCTACTTCCATCATACCTATTTATTCATCCACTGGTTTCATTCTCGTCGTGGCTGTGCAATCAACGGATTGTCTCGTCGTAGTATCGGCTGCTGTCTCCAAATCCATTAATTCCCCGCCCGGCGGGTACGAATGCCCCTTCCAGAACCGCTGGTCCTTCTACTTCTGGGAGTTCCCAGGCCTCAACCTGAAACTAAACCGGCGCTGTCTTCTCAGGAACTTCTCCTCATGCTCCAAACGGTAGCGTTCGTCCCTCTTGGTCATCTCAACTTCTTGCCAAGCAGACCATCCCCCAGGGCAAGTCTCCATCTTCCACTCCCGATCCTAGCGTCTTCTGGTCAATCACTCCACAGTGTTGTGATTCTCATCCAGTCCATCAAGTCAGTACTCCACATTAATATGCAGTTCCATCACCCAATTTTGGGGGTTACTTTAAGGCTTCATCTGCGAGTTTTCACCTTTTCACGATGCCTTATTTTAGATCAATCCATCGGAATTGCCGCCCCCGTGTTGGGCCATCCATGTCCGTGGCTATCCAAGTCCCATAACCCTGCAGTCAACGACACAATCAACAAATACATTCAGAACATTGGTTCCCGACGCCAGAACCGTCATCGACCCCAGTTCCTCCTTTCTCAGCTACCTCCGTTTCCTCACGCTGAGCCTGCTCTGGTCGACCTCCTCTTTCTACTAGACCACCTGGTACAGCTTCCGCTCCTTCCATTATGGGTTCATATTTCTGGCAGAATACATGAGCAAAGCTCAAAATGCTGCTAATCTGAGGTGATTTAAATTTGGATTTAGGTTATTTTTGGATGACCAATGAGCTTGTTAGTTTCCCCTGTGTCAATGAAATAAACAGGCAAACAATTGCTTCCGAAGTGCAGACGCTTCCCTGCTTGCTCCTGCCTGCTTCAGCTGCTTTCCTTATTTATTTGGCTTTTTAAATCAGTTTTTGTCTTCCAAAACATTTTTTGTTATGACTTTTTTAAGTCAACCAAGGATTTTAAGAACATTTTTAGAGTTTTAATCACAAATCTGACGAACCAGCGACATGTCCGTGAGAAGAGAAACAAACTCCTGTAAACGCTGTTGGAAATTTCAACAAGAAATTTCATAGAGCTACAAGCACGATATTTGCTTTGGAATCTGAAAAAGGACTGGCACGATACAATCCCTGTGTCATCCAGTGGTAAGAAGTCCACATTTTTTACAAGAAAAAACAGCAACTTTCAATTTAAAACCGGAGTGACTCTGTTTCGTTTCCAAAACTGTCTAAAGGCGGTTCGAAGCCTAAGCAATACAAAGATAATGTAACGCCACCTGAAATACAGCTTACACAACAGATTTTTACCATTTCAAAGACTGAAATAAATGAACAAAGGAAAATGGGAGACATGACGTGGCGAAGAGGCAGACAAAGAGACAGAGAGAGAATCTGTGGCCTAACGTCAAGGTCGTCTTGATTGGGGATGGTGCGATAAGTCACGTGATGCATGAAAAAATCAAAACACATTCTTTTCCCAGCGCCACAGTCACTGAGATTACGTCACGTATTTCTAATGTTTTGGCCAAACATAAAGGAGTTAAACAGCTGATTGGCACGTGGGCGCAGTGGACACACGACGCGAAGAGACTGAAGTTTGTAAAAGAGACTTCTTGGAGTTTTATTCGGCGTGCTGATAAAATGAAAATAAAAAACATTTCATAAGTGGACCTCTTCCAAACATTGACAGGAAGATAAACAAGTTTAGCCGGCTGCTTCAGCTGAACACATGGCTGTCTAAAGATGTGCAACAAGAGAATTGCACTACATTGAGAACTTCTATCTATTCTGGAAACGGGAGGACCTGTTTAAGAGAAATGGCCCACACCTATGCAGAGGTGGAGTGAGGGTGCTGACAGAGAACCTGCTCCAGCGTCTGAGGCATTGACTGGGCCTGGACAGGCTGGGCCTGGACAGACTGGGCCTGGACAGGGTCCTGAGCAGATAGTTAGAGAAGAGAGGAATGAGAGAAAAATTCCTGCTATAGTTAGAGAAGAGAGGAATGAGAGAAAATTCCTGCTATAGTTAGAGAAGAGAGAATGAGAGAAAAATTCCTGCTCCATCAACCAGAGACCGAGCCAAAGTTTCAGCATCAGCAGCACCGGCAAGCCACAGCCTCCACCAAAGGATTTATTAGCAGCCGCTCCACCACCTGCAGCAAAGAATTCAACTCCAACTGCTCCACGATCCACCTCCACTACCTCCAGCAAAGGAACTCATCTGCAGCAGCACCACAACAATCTTCACCACGGCTAGCGCAGGAGTCATTTCAGTTCTTTCCTGCACGGTCCTCATCAAAGGCCTTGGACCCATCTGTGGCGGGCCTGGCAGTATCTCCCGCCATCGCCCTGCCCTCAGAGCAGCCTGGATCCCCCTGCAACATCTACTCCCACTACAGATTCCTCACTCTCCTTTCCATCTCCACTCTCACCCAGGGGTCTTCCCAGCCATCTTGAAACATCTGATCAATCAGGCATTAAGATGGCTCCACTCACCGCCTAATTTAGCAAGAGTTCTGATATCAACGATGATGAACTCTCCCCTGACTGTTGCTACAGAGACAAAAATCACCCCACAAACCCACCCGCCTTTCACCTGGTCCCAAACGCTCACCGGCTCCCACTACACCCAAAAAGTCCCCCACCTATCCCCCTCGCCTTTCACCTGGTATCTCCCATAGCTAGGATGCACTGGGTCTCAGCGTTGCCGGGACTTATAGTCATATTAAAAATCAAACCAACCCGGGGCCCTGTGTAAAACAAGCCTCCCCTATGCTATTTCTGTAGTAACATCACACAGATGGGAAAACAAAATGCGAGTCAGACTTCCCAATCTGAGAATTTGATTCATATTCCCTGTAAAAAGATAACGCCCAGTCTCACTGAAACTAGTCTGAAACTTGCTGTACTAAATGTCAGATCCTTATGTAACAAATCATTCTTAATTAATAATTTTATTTCTTCTTATAATCTTGATTTTAATGTTTTTAACTGAAAACATGGTTGACAAAAACACAGGAAATTTAGTTCTAAATAGAGTCTGCTCCACCCAACTTTATGTTTGAATCTGAAACACGAGAAACAAAAAGGGAGAGTGTGTGTGTGCTTTTGTTTAGAGATGAAATAGTTACCCACAGGTTGTCCTTTGGGTGTTTTCAAACATTTGAGTATGTAAGCCTTTTAAAATTGAGCTAAAACAGTCTCCATGCCATTCTCTTATTGTTTTATACAAAGCCTCTCAGCACTGCAAAAAGTTTTAATTGATGATTTTAACTGAGATGCTTTTCAGTCGTATGGGCATCAGACTTTGGATGGTTTGGTTATAACAGGTGAATTTCAATGTTCATGTTGATAATATTTGTGACAGAAACGCTAAAGAGCTTCATGCTGTCCTTGAACTTTCCGGTCCTTACTCACGCGTGAGTGGCCCCACCCACAGCAGAGGGCACCTTCTAGATCTTCTAATAGCAAAAGGGGTTAATATTATCAAACGTCAATGTGGGTCGGGATGTGCTTTGTCTGATCATATTCTGTGTCCTTCTTTGACCTGTCTGTTTTTCCGCCAAACCACTCAGCTGGTTCCTGCAATTGTCGCGGTTAGGAGAACACATAAATGACAAGCAAGGGAAAACTTGTTATGGAAATGAAAACTTTGAAAATGTCTCATGTTCTAATGTAAATGATTTGTTGAACTCTGTTACATCTAGTGTTTTTGAAATGTTCTCGACACCTATGTCCCTATGAAGGCTAAAATTGTTAAAATAAGCAGAAGGCGGCCATGGAGAAATGATGATTCGGTCCAGGGCACAGAAAAGGGGAGTGCCGTCGTGGCCGACGAAAATGCGCAAGTGAAGCTCCAGGTTCAGAAAGAGATTTACAGAGAGAAGGTTGTAGCCATTGTACGAACCTCATTTTATGTAGAACTAGGGAAGGATATTTTTCTGAATAATTGGAAGGCTGCGTAACAACTCGCGTGTCGCTGTTTGCCCACAGTAACAGATTAAAAACCCTCCAGCTCCAGCTGCCGTTAAACTCATTTCCACATCCAAGTGTAATGAGTTGCATTGATTCTTTAAATGACAAAGTTCAGGGCATTAAAAAATGCTATCAATTCTACAATGGCAAAAAATAACCCTCAAACCCACCTAACACACTTAGAGCTGACTCACTTTGCACGCTGTAACTGACAAAAATGTCCAGGAGATCATCACCTACGCCTGAGTTTCATCTACATGCTGCCTCGATGTGTTTACACCCGCAGATTTCTAAGTCTGTGCTGAACAGTTTTGTTAGCACCAGCTCACGTCAAATAAGTTAACATGTCGCTTCAATCTGGAACATTCCAATGTCTTTTGAAAACTGCGGCATAAAGCTCTCATAAAGAAGAGCAGTTCTTGATGCCGGCAGTACTGAGTAATTACCCGGCCCATCTCTAATCTGCCATTTGGGGCAAAGTCTCTTGAAAAGGTTGTTTACCACAGCTCACTGATTTCTCTTAATAAACAACTCATTTGATGTTTCCAGTCAGGTTTTTAGACCTCATCACAGCACTGGAGACCGCTCTTGTCAAGGTGACAAATGAATCCACCTGAACACTGACGCGGGCAAAGGTCCTCAGTCTTAATTCTGTTAGTCTGAGTGCTGCTTTTGACCTGTCGATCATGGAGATCCTCTTAGCAGAGACTAGAGGACTGGGTGGCATCCACTGGCACTTAGATCCTCTTAAACTGGTTAAAAGTCCTATCTGGAAGACAGGAAATTCTTTATCGAAATTGGTAACTGGTTCTCAGACAGATGCCCACTGACCTGTGGGTTGCCCCGCAAGGGTCAATGCCTGGACCCCTTCTGTTCAACCTCTACATGCTGCCGTTAGGTCATTGATACGCAGCGAGATATGTGTCCTATCACAATTACGTCAGACGACACTCGAGATCTATGTTTCACTGACGGCAGGCTGAATATGGACCAGTGATTCACTCTGTCACTGCATCCAACAGATCAGTTGTGGATGCATAAACAACTTTCTCCAGCTGAACTCGACAAGACCTGAAATCATCGTCTTTTGGCCCACAGAAACAAAGAGAAATTTTAATGCACCTTCCAGAGTCTCGCCTCGAAAACCTTACACATCAAGTTAGCAAATCTGGGGTAATAATGGACTCAGATTTGATTTAACAGCCCACGTCAGTTCAATCACATTAGCAGCTTATTTTTTTTTTTTTTTTTCCTCTAAAGAAACATTGCCAAAATCAAAAGTAATAGTGTCTAAACCAGACCTGGAGAGACTTATCACATGCGTTTTGTCTCTATAGATTGACTACTGTAACGGCCTGCTCACTGGCCTCTCAACGAGCTGTAAAACAGCTGCAGTACAATCCAGAACGCACCGACCGTGCTCGGGTCCTGACTCGAAACCAGGAATGTACGATCACATAGTCCTGTGCTCAGGTCTCTGCACTGGCTCCCTTGTGGCTCAGAGAATAGCTTCAAGCAGCTCTGCTTGTATACAAGTCTCTCCAATGGCACTAGCAACCAAAGTACTCCTCGGACATGTTAGTGCCATATGAACCATCTCGGACTCTGAGGACCTCAGGGACCGGCCGCTCCTGCTGGTGCCCAGAGTCAGGACTAAACATGGGGAATCTGCATTTCAGTTTTATGCAGCTAAAATCTGGAACAGTCTTCCTGAGGATGTGAGACAGGCCGCTACTCTGGCAATGTTCAAATCTAAACTAAAAACTGTTTTGTTTGGCTGTGCATATGACTGAAATGCTTTTCTTTGCACTCTTCTCTTTTATGTCTTGAACTAAGATTGTGATTTCTGCCATGTCTTTGTGATTTTAATGCATTTTTTCCTGTTGTGTGAAGCACTTTGAATTGCCTTGTGTACGAATTGTGCTCTACAAATAAACTTGCCTTGCCTTGCCTTCAACCTGCCTTTCCTCACATTCGACCTACTCTCCCTAACCTGTTACGTCCGTTCATCTTTGACTACCAGTCTGCTCTCAGGCTCGGCGATCCTCTCTGGTCTGCAAAGAGACTAAAAAACGATGGTCGTCAAAGGCTTGCATTGGCCTGTTCCATTTGCCTTCTTTGGTTTCTTCCCCTCAAACGAGCAAGATCAATCACAGTGGTTGTTCAACCACAATCTACTTGTTCAATCTAAACTCTGTTTTGAGCTCCTTTACAATCTTCCAGGACTTCTCTTACCGGTCGTCATGTGACGCCTCCCCTCAGGGCTCGCCCCTCACTACCTACAAGGTCAGATTGCATCAGGTACTGGTTCATCCTTACTTCAAGTCAATCCTCGCCTCGTCCCCACATTTCCTAACGGACATTTGCTTCGACATATGCCTCCAGTTGCTGACCGCCTCATTAAATCATGGCACACAGGTCCTTCCTGGCCTTCAAGGTCTATAACCACCATAACCTCAGCGACCTCCAGTCCGCCAATTGGCACTGCCTCAGTTAAGCTTCTTTTGGGGGTACCGAGGCCCAGGAACACCCCTCATTGCCATCCATTTCTGTACATTCCTATCATTCATGTTTCTCATATGTCAATAAACACTGCATCGTAGCTGGGGTTTTGGTCCTTGCAAGTAAAATGACAAATAATAAGACAATAATAACAAATAATAAGACAAATAATTTTTAAAATACCATTTTAAAAATTAAACTTTGACAATTTAAATGTCAAATTTTCACTTGTATTTATAAAAAGAATGTTTGAAATGTATATTATAATGTAAATTGGAAAATGCATTTGAATTTAAATACAGTCTAAAACTCCATGATTGAATAAATATAATTTTACGCAAAAATGTCACTCATTAAACAATGCTAATTTAAAGAAAATCACTGTATTTTTAAAATGAAATGGATATTATATTGGAAATTAAAACATTTATTTCACTTTGAAAGAGTCAAAAATTCCTTGCAAAGAAATGCAATGCCATATGCTGTAATTCTAAATTGTTTAATATTGCATTGTAACTTTGTGAATTGCATTGCATTTTCAAATAGCATTACAAAATTGCAAACAGAATTCTTAAATAATTTTAATTACACTAATAATCTTTAATTACATTTTCAATTTTAACATTTGCATTTCAATTTGATAAAAGACTTTTAGACTTCCATAGGTGACTAAACTACAGCACACGTTTAAAATTGACAGTTCTAAATTTAAGATTTTTTTTTCTGTTAACCTATGAAGTGTCTCACCTACAAGTTTCTTTGCATTGCAATACATTAGTTTTAATAGAAATGATTTTGCTCTTTCCCCATAATAGAGAGAGAATACTTCGATAGAAATCCAAACTACCTCCAGTCCCTTCATAGTCTGACAAACTTCTACCTGTGTGAGTCTCTGCTTCTGCACCTACCAATGCCATCCCTTCTCTAAGCTCCTTGTAGTATATTTTTACCCACGTGTACGTGCACCATCAGCACCACCTCTGCTGCAGCTCTTCTATGTGTGTGTGTGGTGCGTGAGTGTGTGTGCGTGTGTGCGTGTTTCCCTTCCTCCTCCCTGATCCTCTTTCTCTCCTCTCTCCCTCTTCCATCCTCCATCCAAACCTCCTCCACTCGGCGCACGCATGTGAAATAGCTAGGTGCGTATCATTGGATCGTAGCTGCTGCCTGCCACACTGTCCAATCGCATCTCGAGAGGAACGAAAGCAAAGACGACGAGAGAGAAAAGAACGAGTGAGAGAGAGAAAGAGAGAAACGAGCGATGGGGGAGGGAGGAGAGGACAGCACAGCAAGACGCGGCGGACAAATTCATCACACATATACATTCACAAACGTCCTGGGCCTGCTTCTTTTTTTTTTTGTGTGAAAAAGAAGCTAATAAAAAAAACTAAAGTCGTGGGTATATCCGAATGTGCGGCTCTTTTTTCCCTTGGCGCTTTAAGGCACCTTTTTGGCACACGTCTGCAAGGGACTTATAGCGTTTTTGACGGCGGCAGAAGACGGCAGCAGAAGCGGGTGAAAATGATTGTATCGTATTCTAAAATTCCTGTCCCGCTTTTGGCACGTCAGCGGCGAAAGAAAACGCGTATTTTGGCGTTTTTTTGGATTAATATAAATGCTTGGCGGATTTCACCCAAAACGGTTATAGCCTCGTAACCTGATAACGAATTTTTTCTTTCTCCTGTGCTGCTGCATGAGGAGTGCAGTTTTTTAGTTTCCTATCAGCTCAGAAGAAATAAAGAATAAATGTTTTCAACACATATACTCTACGGCCTTAACATTTAAAAGAATGGTATCGTTAGAGAATTGCAATATGCATAAACTTTGCGATGTTGTTATAGTGCAACAACAATATTAATAGGTGCTAGCTAAAGATACTTGCATTCTGGTTGATGTCGCATTTTTCTCTGTACTTTAAGAAGTGCCACGTGCATAATTACGTGTCTATAGACGTTATACCAGTGGGTGACTGAACTCGAGTGTATTGCTGATAGATGCCGTTCTTGTTCTAACAACTAAATCATCCATCTCACTCCTGAGCGATGGTATAGAACTGGAGGCACACCTTTAACAGCCCTGCACGTGTGCCCCAGCACAGTGGGAGCCACGCCTCTACCACGGATTTCGCTAGTATAGACGTCCGGATCACCCGGCATTGTCGATTAAGTTGGGGCATCGGATACACTTCATGACCATCTACTTTGGATTGGCAAAATAATCAATCTGCCTCAAGGACTTTCAGTGGAACCTTGAGTATAGCGATACTTACCCTACGTACAAAACGTCATGTACTCTGGTAAGAAGTCTCTATGTGTATTAATTGTCGTACTATAATCATAATTACATTATAAGTTCATCAATTCTGTTATGTTGCTGTATGCATTTGTCACAGGTGTTTTCCGTACAATTCCGCACTTATTGCTGTCGTTCCCTGATCACTGTCAATTTGTTAACATGAAGTCATGTGCATTAATAGCAACGATATACTCTACACTTTGATGCGTAACCGTCTCTAAGGTGTTCCATCTTCCGGTGGCCCGTATATAAGGCTGCCGGAATATGCAATGTTTGCTGCGTTTAACTTATGTCCAACGAGCATACCAACATAAGAGCCACCCTTGGACCACTAGTCCAATAGCTCGCAAGCAAGACAGCGAATTCAACCTGAATATATTTACCCAGGACGCAGCATCCGTTAGATTCACATCTTACGAACTAACAAGACATCCCCATTCAATATCAATCTCTACACTGTGTGATACCATGCTGTCAAGTGCTTGATACCCGGCGACAGATGAGTGCATTAAAGGTGTCAGAGTATTCCTTTAATCCAACAGAGAGGCAATCCCGAGACTGATATCTCCCCCGATCAGCAACACGAGCTGGCACACAAGCTATAATCTTATTCTCTAATGCAATCGGATCAAACGAAGACCATTCAAGCAGAGTTCAGATGATCATCTTAATATGAGCCAAAGATAATGAGCACTGTAAGTAGATACCATCAGGATATTCTACATTACCTCTTAAAAAACACAACAGAAATTCTCCTAAGGCTGTATGTTAAATACAGCATGTGGTTGCATGTTATTGAATGCATTTACTATACAAATCACAAAAGGAGTGCGATGGCTACATATGTTGACCAGATACATCGATATATAAATAAAATTAAGTCTTAATACAGCATCTATGTGCGGTCAAAGTATGTTCAGCACACTCCATGCAAGCATCCCATTGTGTTGTGTCTACTCTCCTCTCGGCTCCATAGTCAACTGTAAAAAAATAAAACCATATTGCCTATAGAGTCTGTCTCTGGTACTATCTGTTATAACAATCCTATATCATGCTTATAGCCTTCAAGCTGCCCCTCTTGCCCCTGCCTTTGCCACGAGATCCGATTGCCCGATAGTGTGTCCCTTAGTTTTATACCTTAAATACACGCTACGATATTGGCTGTACTCACCCGACTGATACAACAGTAACCGCAGCTGTACCTGAATGCAACCGGTACCTCTGAACTCATGGTTTGTAGCAGAGACATGAGCAATAACTCCGTCTAATGAATAGGTCCAGCACTTTAGCAGCTTTGTATCAGCTTCGATTATCAAGATCTAGAGAATGCGCGTAGGGGAAATCTTGAAACACATCTTCTCACTTATCATACCAACACGGAACGAGAAACGAGACACTCCACATGCACACAAACCAACAACTGCGGATTAAGGTGAGTGCCGAATACTCGATAGCGCGAACGAAAATATACAAGGTGACTAAAAGCCACTCTATCTAACCATACCATACAACAGACTCTCTGTATCAATGTGAATGCAATCATCCACTCCGTGAACCGTAACAGAGAACTCCCCTACTTGCGGATCACTATTCCTAGTGCAAGACTGCTCTTTCTCGAACTAACACCTAGTGATACACATACACATTACCCATGCGCGGCGACTTAGCTGCTCTCGATTTGCCACAGGTAACCAGGGAGTCGGCTCGACGTAAAACCTGACTAGCTCATCTGCAGGTTCCGGAACAAAGCACTGGGACCAATCCTGTTGTAGAGATCGTAGTACCGCGGTTAACTTCAGCTAACACTCCCATAGCAGCCTTTATAGAAGAAGTGTGTTGAGTTGTGTCGGGTTACTAATAAATAGCAGACTCTGAAACCACCAGAGGCCAGTGCAGTATATAGAGTCGTGACACACTGACGCAATTAGGGTGACTGCTATGGGCAAGTAACGCAGTAAGGAGTATAACCTTTATATTGTCCCACACATACTGAATAATTCAAAAGTCAGCTTGACAACAACAGTGATGAGCGACAAAAAACAAATAATAATAAATCAGTAACAACAGAATATACCTATAAACAAACCACATCTATGAAGTAGAAAGATAGCAATAAACCCTGTCTCATTTTCAGAATGTTAAAGATGCAAGCAAATGGCAGGATACAGATGCACTTGCACCAATGATCACAAGATCAGTTGCAACGTCATAGTGATATACTTGTATTTAGCGCACATGAATGTAGTATAGAAAGACTTAATAATAGGACATCATTTGATGTTTGTTTGTTGATTTCTGCGCTGCTGAATTAGCCTTACTTTTGGCTTAAATAAGAGTGAGACGGCCGACAGGCGAGGAAAATACGTTACGGGGTCCATCGTACGGTCCTCAGAGCACAGCAACCGCACAAAGTCACATCACCAGCGCACTCTTACCCTGGAGATTTCACATCTTCCAACTTCGCTCACGGCCACAAATGGAGAACTGCGTCTGCTTGATGAAACTACGAAGACTCTTTTACAAATACATCATGATTTATGTGCTTCACAGCATGATCATGGTGACACTCAGCGAGCATGCGCCCGGTCCTACGCGAATCGGCGTCGCTTACGATCTCGCGTGACATAGGTTTGCTGGCCTTTCATTCAGTGAAAGCTGAATTTCATAGAGGCTCCTCTACCGGGGAGTTAAATCAGCGCAGAACGGAGGATCTTGTTTATAGCAATCGACCACCATCCACAAGAGTCTCCAATATGTGGACGCTGAAATCTCGGCAAGGAGAGCATTAACTGCTGCTGATCTCGGGCGGAATGACTCTCTTTGCTGATGTCACTGCGCCAACCTATTCGTTACTCTCCCCGTAGAGATATACGCCATCATCCTATTGCGACTGGTTGTTCTCAAAGTGCCATTTCCGCACCTCGGAGACGCCAAAGCGTGCGGACGATAGGCGACGACGCGCGCGGCAAAAATCAAGCGAAGAACCAGATTACTGAGTGTAGAAAGAAGTGGAGCCTGATAACCCCAGACTCGCTTGGCTCTCATCCATGGTTCGAATTTTACACCTAAGACCACCACTCCGCCCACGAACTACGTAGAAGACAAACAGTTTGTTTAAAGTTCCAAAACAAGAGACAACAACACGCAATGACGAGACTCACCTGTTACATCAGACACGTTAGGACACGCCGCTGCCCCCACAACAGAGTCACCGTCCTTCCGCGCCGTGTCGCGCTGACAACTCGGCTTTTCACGATTCACCAGCAAGGCACATTCACCTGATCGCACGTACAGACAGAGGCTGACATGCTCACGAAACCTGCCAGTCCTAGAGTAAATCTAAGATTGTAGGACCCAATAGGTAAGGCTGTGAGAGCTACGTGCGGATATGGACGGCTTACAGCGCAGAAGTCGTTCATCAGAAGCTAAGCAACCAGATAGCTATTAGGTAATGAGTATACACGGACCGTGTGACGTACGATTAATTACATTCTGTTGAGTGACAGCACATACGCAACCACAAAAAACACAAAGTACAACGTTGTCAAAACAAATGATTCAAACCCGTTGGATCTCACTCAAACACCTCGAACAGTTATGGCACACACGGAAGGAGCAGGCGACACAGAGTCGTGAGAGACACGGGGCGCGCTACGAACCTATGCCAATAGTTATAGTAGAGATTGCTAGTGCAAACGAGGTTCATCAGAGCCACGGCAGATCACCGTACAAGAAAAATAAGAAAGCTCTGAAGCAGCTAGTTCTCTGAACACAACCCCGCCAATTAGGGCATTGGAGCTCTCACGCAACCATCAAGCCCCCGAGCCACCCCCTGCTGAGCCAGAAAACTCGAAAAACTGCGCTGAGCAAACTCAACACCGGTTCTACTCTCCGAGTTTATTGTGACCTACCCCCTCCCCCACGGTGGCCAACCTCCGCCAACCCAAACCTGGTCCCCCCCACCTCCCCACCACCCTCTCAGTTCAGGAACAGGATGTTTCACAAGCTATTTCCCCAAAATCCAACCCCCGAAAAGCTGCTGGACCAGACCAGGCGTCTCTCTCCGCTACATATTATAGAACACTCCACAGGGAGAGTTAACCCCCCCGTCTCCACAGACATTTTTAACAACCTCCCTGGGGTCATGCCATGGATCTGCCATCATTGTCCCTGTCCCTGTCAAAAGAAGCCCCGGATCACTGGACTTAATGGCACTACAGGCCTGTGGCGCTGCCGTCTGTAGTCATGAAGTCATGTTTGAACGCCCGGTCTTGCCCCACCTCAAGTCCTTCACTCCTCCCTGCTGGATCCCCTGCAGTTAGCTTACAGAGCCAACAGGTCTGTAGACGACACAATCAACCTGGCACTCCACTTCATCCTGCAGCATCTGGACTCCCCGGGAACCTATGCCAGGATCCTGTTTGTGGACTTCAGCTCTGCTTTCAACACCATCCTCCCTGCTCTGCTCCAGGACAAGCTCTCCCAGCTCAACGTGCCCGGACTCCAACCTGCAGGTGGATCACTGACCTTCCTGTCGGATCCCAGGAGGCAGTGCGTGCGGCTGGGGAAGAATGTCTCAGACACCTCACGGACTATCAGCACAGCCAGGAGTTCCACAGGCTGTTGTACTTTCCCCTCTGCTCTTCTCCCTGTATACAAAACTGCTGCACCTCCAGCCATGACTCCGTAAAACTCATCAAGTTTGCGGACGATACCACTCTCATCGGGAGGTTGGACCGGCTGGTGTCCTGGTGCAGCGGTAACAATCTGGCGTTCTCCAATCTGGAGAACGCCCCCAGAAGACAGTGGAGATGATCGTGGACTTCAGGAAAGCCACAGCCCCCCAGCCTCCCTCGTCATGAAAGACTCCCCCATCACCACCGTGGACTCCTTCCGCTTCCTGGGCACCACCATCACTCAGGACCTTAAGTGGGAGCCCTCCATCAGCTCCCTCATCAAGAAGGCCCAGCAGAGGATGTACTTTCTGCGGCAGCTGAGGAAAGCCAAGCTGCCAGTGAACAGATGATGGTGCAGTTTACACGGCCATCATTGAGTCCATCCTCACCTCCTCCATCACCGTGTGGTACGCTGGAGCCACAGCCAGGGACAAACAGAGACTACAGCGCATTGTGCGTTCTGCTGAGAAGGTGATCGGCTGCAGACTTCCATCTCTGCAGGACCTGTACGTCTCCAGGGCTCTGGGACCAGCAGGTCGGATCACAGCACTGACCCCTCTCACACCCTGGACATGGGTCTATCCATGAACCACTCCCCTCAGGCAGGAGGCTACGGTCCATCCGGACCAGAACCTCCCGCCACAAGAATAGTTTCTTTCCCCTCTGCTGTTGGACTCATGAACACACTTCTAAACACCTGCCACTTTAACTGCACCCATTATTCAAACCACTCACTGCAGTGTCACTTTCTGCACTCAAACTGTAAATCTAACTGTAACTCTTGTGTACATAGAAATGCCTATTTTTATTTTTATTTTATAGTATTTTTTAATGTGTTTCTTAATGCATGCCCTTTTTGATTGAATATATGTTATTTTATTATTGCTCAGTGTTTTAAGGCCGAGACAAGTTCCTATGTTTGTGAATTTTTGTTCATTGACAATGGCAATAAAACTCTTTCTGATTCTGATTCTGATTCTGATTCTGATGTTCAGGGCTAACGGTGTGCATTGTAAAGTCTGACGGCAGCACCAGGACGGAAAGACCTGCGAAACCTTTCCTTCACACAGCAAGGGTGGATCAGTCTGTCACTGTAGCTGCTTTCCAGAGCAGACAGTCCTGTAGGGGTGAGACTCATGGTCCAGCACAGATCAATGTAGCCTAGAAGGTTCAACTGCTGGTTATCTAGTTGATGCCCTCAAAGCAATGTTGTCTTGGTTAACAACTGGAGCATGCGTTGAGGAAAGCTCATCCTTCTGTCTTCGGAGGGTACATCAATTTCACAAATTAAGTGTTCAGAGTCAAGGCAAATAGAGACTGTGTGTGTCCCTCGTTCAAATAATTCAAAAAAGACAAATCTCAGAAAAGCTATTTCAGGTGTCAGACCAAAAAATAGCACTCACACAAATAAACAAATACATAAGCATATAAAATGTGGACTGCTAAACAAAATCGGTATTAGCATTTAATTGTACAAAAAGATTAAGTTGCAGTCATTTGGACTCTGTTTTAGAAAAACAAAAAGTTTTGACTCTCATCCAAGAGTCATTCTCCATCTGTGAATCGAGTCTGGGAACTAAGGTTTTATATCCTCCTCTGTGTAAGCACTGCCCACAGGGCGGCAACTCCTGATAAAGGGGGGAGAGTTTTGTTTCAACTTCAGACTAATTCTATTGTTTTCATTAACAGCCCTGAGATGGGCCATCTACATCCTATTGTACACTGACTTTCGCTTCCTCCTTATTGAGTACCTGTTAAGCATCAGAATGTTCCGGGCGTCTCCAGGCTTTCAACAAACCATTATAAATAACTGGAAGATTGAATCTTTAACCTCCAATATGATTTATGGAAAGATTCTCATTTGTTTTAACACTTTCAAACCATCTATTCTCCCTGCTTAGATAGACCCTGTCTTCAATAGAGTGGTTTGTGGCTTTAAGATGAAGATTCACGGCGCTCTGGGGTCCTGAACTCGAGTGTCTTCTATGCTGATAAAGCCTCTTGTGAAGTGGCTGTTTCATCTCTTTACACATTTCTTCACTGCATTGGATAGAATACACTACATTGCTCTGTTTTTGTGTAGGCATCTTGTCCTTCGGGTGACCCAGTTTTTGTTTTAAGTGTTGCCTGGTTTAAAATAAACAGGGACTTCTGGTTGTCTAAAAATTCTGTCCCGTGACATAAGGGATAGAGACACCCTTTCTTCTTGGTTCTGTTTTCCCATTTGTCCTGTCCTGTCCTGCTTTTTTGTTCTCTTCACTTTGTTAAGTGCCCAAGTCGGGTATCCACAGGCTGCGAGAGCATTCTGGACGTGTGTTTCCTCTTTCCTCTTGCCCTCTGAGCTGGTGGGCACCTCTTGTGCTCTGTGTTGTAGTGTTCTGATCACACCCAGCTTATGCTGTAGTGGGTGGTTAGAGCCAAAGAGCCGGTACTGATCCGTGTGTGTAGGTTTCCTATATACTTCTATCTGGAGCTTCCCGTCTTCTCCTCTGATAGTGGAACAATCAAGAAAGGCCAAGCGGTTCTCCTCAGCATCTTCTCTTGTAAACCTGATGTGTGGGTCCACTGCATTGATGTGCTCTGAGAAGGCTTCCAGCTCTTGTTTCTTAATTGTCACAAAAGTGTCATCCACGTAACGGTACCAAAGACTTGGAGCAATGCCTGAAAAGGAGGTCAGTGCCTTCTTCTCAAAATGCTCCATGCACAAGTTTGACACTATTGTTGAAAACTTAAGTAATAGTTTTCAAGAAATAAAGTAAATAAGTAATTTACTGTCATTTTATAGAATACAGGTCAAACAGGTCACATGACATACATCTCACACACAAGAACAAAGGGGGAGAGGGTTGTTGATTACATTTGCTTTCTGGCCGTCTAGTGCTGGAGAGAGACAATGCCTTGGTGTGAAAGCCAAAAACTAGGCTTGGCCTGAGACTTCCTGGGCACCCCATCACGTCCCCCCAAGCAGACAGAGACAGGACTTTGATCAAAAGGAGACACAGCAGACATGTGATAATCAGGAATACGCTAACAGTATTGTCTAGGTTCGAGCAGGGGGTGTAAAGTCTATGATGTCACGAAATATAAGGGCAAAATGATATTTTTCCGAGCTCTTGGCACAGCCATGATCTGCCTGTAAAAATGTCCCCGGAATTGAGAGTATGTGGTGTTAAGACAGATGTCTAGTAGTAGCATATCCTAAAAGCTCAATAAAAAGCTTCCAATTGGATCAAAATGCAGCAGCAAACTTACTAATAGGTAGAGGTGGGAGTAAGTCACCTATGTCCAAGTAACAAGTAAGCACAAGTCACCTGGTCACAAGGGTCACGTGATTAAAGCCAAGTCATAGCTCTTTGTCAAGTGAGTCAATTCAAGTAACTGTTTTTAGTGCAAATGTGAATGTTTCCAAATCTTCTAATGCTATTTATGTTAAGGGACACTTTAACTGAAGAAAAATTAGATCTTAGTGATTCCCTTAACATTGCGGAAGCAGAGATTTCTGTCCTGAAACTAATACCAAACCAATTTTAAATGTAACTGCCTATTTTGTGTGATGTTATAAATGATCTGTGTCTTGGCCAGGATTCCTTTGAAAAAGAGAATAGTAATCTCAATGGGACTTTCCTGGTTGAATAAAGGGAAAACAAAAAACAAGCGAGCCTTTTAAACATGAGATGCTTGTCTGCACAGCCTGGGGATTAATGTAGTCATGTTTTTTTTAATTTGACGGTCTGACAATTTTCAGACAGTTACCCTATAAAGGCCAAGTCCCTGTATGCTCTGATCCACCCCTGCTCAACCTGCGCTGGGCTTGCAAACTGGGCGGATTTGTGGCTCCAGTATTATAAAATGCTCAGCCAATTCCAGTCCGGACATTTGCCCAAGGCAATTTCCAAAGTGAAACACCAGGCTTATGTTAAGTTTGAGTTTGCGCATTGCTGCGAGCTACACAGCATTATAAGTCTGATATATAGATATATATAGATATTTTTGAAAGAGATCTCAGACAACACAAAATAAATGTACTTCAAATATAAGCAATTTTCTGTAAAGATAGAAGAAGTGGATAAATTGGGGTATTACTCTTACCTTATCCACGTCAGTTCTTCCTGTGCTCATGTAATGAATGTTATCCATAAATATTTTCGTGTGAAAAATAAACGCTAGTCGCGAGTCTTAATTTCTTCTGGGGCTGGGTCGGGGGGGCAGCATTCTAAGCAGGGACTCCCCCTCCCAAGACACTTCCTCCGGGTGGCCTTGTTGGTTTTGCCCGCTCTTCCGCTGCCTCTCATCTGTCCTGGTCTCCTCACCTGCGCACCATGAAGCCGCTGCACACACACCCTACCTTGTGTGTCTTTAAAAGCGAACCAACGTGCACGCTCTCACTCTTTCTGCACTCCCACTGGGCCTGTACATGTACTCTACCTCCCCGCTGTTGGGCTCTGCCATGCCCGCTTCAGTTTTACACATTTGAGTTTGTCTTTTGTTTTACGTTTATCCCCCCCTGCACACATGCCGTCTACACTCATAACTAGCACCACACCACTGATACTAACATGCTCACAACCGCATAACCGTTTTGAAAATATGCTTTAGTTAATGCAAATAAACCTTATCTTTTGTGCACGTTACCTCTGCTTTCTTCTCCCTCCTTGTAATGTCAAGAGTCAGTATAACACTAGAGGTACTGTTTCAGACACTGCCAATGCTGACCTGTAGATCCGGATGTTCCTCAACTGCCTGGAGGAACGCTCTCTACTCAAAATGAATGTTTCTTCACCTGCCTGGATGAACGTTCCCTCCTCCTGAGTGGTTGTGTCTCCCCAGTCTATCTGCAAATTAAAGTGCATCAGCTTGTCCATCCGTGGGAGAAGGATCCCGTCTTCACTGTGGTTCTCCCAAAGATTTCTACTTTCTTCTAAACGGTTTTGTAGTTTTTCTTTGCCAAGAAGGACTGGCAAAGAAAAAAAACACCCTTTTAAATAAACTTAATATTTTGACTATTAAAAAATAAGGTCATATGAGCCTATGTACAGTAGATCGATCGAAAAGTGGTGCATCTCGGTGGCAGAGTGAATAGCACTTGTGCGCTCCATGAGTTGAAATCTGGCTTTCAACAGTTTTCTGCTATGTCCTTCCACAGTCTCTTCCCCACTTCACACTGCACAGTCTAATAAAGTGTACAGGCCAAAAAGATCCTCAAAATCATAACTAAAATGGAAATTGAACGAAGTGAACTTGTGTTTTTGCTCACTGTGATAATGGCTTCTTTCAATTGGCCATTGAAAATATAGGTAAGATGTGCTTTTTGTTTTGAATAATTTCTTTATTAGAACTGTAGAACGTGTTTCAAGACGAACCCTTTGCCCATATAACAGTTACATACACATTATCGTGATTAAAAAGTTATATTAGTAATGCATTACAAATGTAATTGTACATTGTAGTCATAGGAGCAGGTTTCTGTCGTGATGGGAGGATCGATATTTTACTCACTGACAAGGTTAAGAAAAGTATTGATTCTCATCTCAAGGACAATTTAGGGTTTTGTTCCCAATGAATCCATTCGCGAGATTATTTATTTTTAAGATACATGTTATATATTGTTGGAGAGCTTAATTTTTTAACAAAAATATGTTCAATTTGGAAAATAACAATAAAATTACACTAGAGGAGGTGGAGAAAAATAGGTGGGCCTTAACAGGTTAAAAGATATTTTATCTTTGTAGCCCGTAGGCTTTACGAGAGAGGAAACCTTATTATGAAATGCAGCAAATTGTTGCAGCCGGGACCCGAACCCACAACCCTGCGGCCTGCTAAACATGGAGCTGGGCATGTGTGCTGCTGCCTGAACCACTCAACCACCAGGCAAAACAATGTTTTATTAATTTAAGATAATTCAAGCATGTGTAGACTGAAAATGATGTATGCAACTCTTCAAAGTAACACACTGTCAATCCAATTTAATACAAAACGCATTGTAATTGGAAAAGTATAAACAATTTTAATACAATGGCACTGAATTAAAGTGGAGCTAAAGACCATCAACAGGAAGCACTCTCTTCCAAACGTCCCACCATTAGACTAACTCCACTGCCTTGCAACAAACTTCCCTTGCAGACTCTGTTTGTTAGAGGGCGGGGCTATAAATAGAGTTGTCTAGAGTCACTAAACCTTGATGTGATATGTTTTAGAGAAACAGGTCGTGCCCATAAATTTACCGTATAGAATTTTAACTGGAGATCAAGGGCATTAAACCGTCAACACTGTTCATAATATAACTTAGGTTTGATTGACATTTATGATTGAAGACAGCAAATGAATATTTGAGCCAAGCTTAATATTTGCTAAATTACACTTCATTATCGCATAGCGGGAAATTCGTCTTGGCCACGTAGTGCTTATGTGCCTATAATATTGGTGACCCTACAGGCAAAATGGTCACAATTAGGACTTAAGTCCAGTTGAATTTTTTAGCTGTAGAAGTTTATCCAGATTATAAACAGGAATTCAAATTTCAACTCGATTGGACAATGCATGTGGAAGTCACAAATAATGATTTGCCATATGCAAGCATTTTGCATGGTCATGCCCACATAATTGAGAATATTTTGTGGCAAGTAAAGTAATCCTAACCCAAACCCACTGCAGAAATCTTTTTTTTTTTTTACGGAGCTCTGCATAAACCCAGCACAAACAAAAAAAGGTCCGCCAGCTTGCTTGGGCTTGGTTTAACTCCTATCACTGCCCCAAATTAATTTCATTCACAAAAAAAGTGTGTCAAAATTCCTATCTGTGTCAATTTCCAGGTGGTGCCATTGAGCCATTTTGTTTTGGAGATGTACAATTTTACCATTCAAACAGGGTTCATGCCAGACCTGATCATTGTGCCAACTTTTACCTGACGTTGAGGACTTAAAATTTGTAATCTTCCAACAAGAAAATAATAATGAAAAGGAACCGAGCAATTTAAATTGACACAGACCTAGTAAGAAAGTTTGATATGGGTGTAGCGACTACCTGCTCCGGTAGAGCCGCTGAGGGGCGAAGCTGGTCGGGTCCTGTAACATCGTGTGACGTGCTTAAAACTAACAAACAAAGATGCTGGATCCATATTGCATTAAGTTGGGATTTAATGGTGCAACGGTAATAGAGGGAACATAAACGGGTGTGGACACAGAGGACAGAATATTGCATTGATGTAGTGAATTGATAAAAAAGGTATCCAAAACCAAATGGCGTCAACAAAAATGATGGCTACCCAGAACCAACCTCTGCCCTGCGTCTCTAGTAAGTTAAATTTAACATTTCCACTCACGCACACCCATGCCCACGTAACACCCCTCCGGAGGAGGAGCAGCCACACACACGTTCACACAGTGCCCATAAACTGTCTCCTATAATGGGTTTTCCTTCATTTATTACGTTTGTGGGAAGTTATTACTTAAATGGTAAACTCCGACTTTGACTGTCCGACAAATGTAATAATTTACCACGAATGTAACAATGATAACAATAGTAATTTTGTTAAAACGTTTGTGGTACGCAAAGTTATTATGTTTGTGGGAATTTAGGGCTGTAGTCAACCACATAAATTATCAGTCGACCAAGAGCATGCCTTACGTATCGAGTCGAGTCGGGAAAAAAAAAAGTAGTCAATTTTAAATAAAAAAGTTGTTTTTTTATTAGACAGGAATTGTTAGACAGGAAGGACTTATTAAAATTGTGTCCGGGGGCCGGACAATCACAAAAATCAAGTCATAAAAAAAGGATGAATTTGCCAGTGAGTGGTAACAAAATTTGCATTTAAACATTTGGAATGTTTAAATGCAATTCAAACATTGAATTGCATTCTCCGGCTTCCTCCCACCGTCCAAAGACATGCATGTGTTAGTAATTTGGCAACTGTGATTGACCCTAGTGAATGAATGTGAGAGTGAATGGTGTCTGTGTGTCTATGTCTCTGTGTTGGCCTGCGACGAGTTGGCCACTGTCCAGGGTGTACCCCGCCTAAGGCCCAAAGGCACTGGGATAGGCTCCAGTCACCCGCGACCCTAACGGAACAAGCGGTAGAAATGGATGGATGGATGAATTAAGAACAAAAATATTCATATATATAGACAAATAATATTTTTGAAAAAATTGACTGTTGAAATTTGGCGCACTTATTCGCCACAACATACTGAACATAAATGCCAATGGGGACATAACTGTATCTCGAACTAGTGTGAAAATATTGAATGAAGTAGTTATAAAGTTGATACTGTTTGTGGGGGAGCGGAGATGTAGGCAGCAGGATTAGAGGTGTGCTCTTCGTGGTGTCTCGTACCCCGCAGTCGCAAGGGGGGTGAGGGCCTTTATCGCTGCACGGGGCTTTAATTTATTTGTTATTATTTCAATATTTTTCGCACACACCGCTGTCATTTTGACCCCCTGAACGTTAATGAAAACGCGAATTTTTTGCCCCAACATTCAGGATTGGTGAAATTTTGTTTTTTTTGTGTCGACACAAAATTTATGGGCGCAAAATTACCCGCCAGCGCCACCTCAAATTACAAAATACATTACGGCAATAACATGCCTTTGTCATAGTAGACTTATAAAACTTAGTACAAACATACCTCATGTCAGGACAAATAAACATTTTTATTATGACCCCACCGTAAACCGCATAGGGAGACGGCCATTGTAGGCGCCAAATTTGTCAAAAATGAACAACACAACATGCGAGGAAGTTCTGGCATATCTTATTTTTTGGTGCAAATATACAAATATAGAACAAATGATGACATGAGAGCGATGATATTATATATATAATATATATATATATATATATACTATATATATATATACTATATATAATATATATATATATATATTATACACACACACACACACATATACACACATATATATACATATATATTGAACATTTGAATTGAGTCAAAAATGTACTTTGACACAAATAACATTTGGCAGAGACATCCTATCCTGAAATATATGTAGAGCTCAATGGAGAACCCCAAAATTGCATGTTTGGAAATCTGTTTGCATTTTATTTAATTTTTTTCTAACCCATGTCAAAGTGCACATTATTCACAGGGAATTCTTAACTAGGACTAAACCAGGTTAAAACTGAAACCAAATTAGGTCTAAACCACTTCACTAGCTATGCCAGATCAACACAACGACTAAACCAAGAGTAATCATAACTGAACACACATCAATTAAGATTAAAATGGAGTCAGGAAAATGTAAGTATACCAACTCTTAACCAGGACTAAACCAGGTTTAAACTTGGACTAAAGTAGGTCTAACCCACTATAACCAGCTCTGCCAGATCTACTCAAGGACTAAACCAGGACTTGTTCCAACAAAAAAATATAACTAGAACTAAACCAGGGGTTACAGTAGCTCAGTGGCAGAGTGCTCCTTGATGTAAAGTGCTTTGAGTGCTTTTTTTCTCTCTTTCTCTCTCTCCCACTCTCTCCTTTTCTTTTTCTTACGGTATAGTGTAAAACATCATACTTCTGAAGACGTACCACTACACAAGACGTACAAACTACAGTAGGTGGCGATAAATGCACCTTTTCAGTTGGCTGCCAACTGCCATTAAAAGCAAAACAACAACAACAAATCTAACATAAGGACTGTAAACGCCAGTGGCAAAGTCAACACATGTATATTTCCCGAGGGCCAGATTCTTGTTTTAAAGGGCCAAGGCTCCTGAGCGCCCGAGAGGTGCCACAATACACCACTACTGTAACCGACATTTGGGTTGCACAAAATACCCCCAACACTGAGTTCATAATATATGCATTTAAATACAATACAAATAACTAACTGATGGATTCGATTTTGTGAGAAAATAACAAAATAATACAAAATGATTTAAGTTAACATCCTTTGCAAGATTGCTCATGGCCAGTACTGAAATCAGAATTAAAATACAAGTAGAACTTGTAACCAAAAACTCCAGGTCTGAAACCGGGACTAACCCTGAATCAAAACGAGGTGTAACGCCGAAAGAAACTAATCCAAGACCAAACTCGGTCTAAAATAGTGCTAACTCAGAATTAAATTTAATATTTGAAAGATGTATTGTGGGCCAAATCAAACCGCTTGGTGGGCCTGATTTGGCCCCCGGGCCTTCTGTTGACTAGCCCTGGACTAAACCATGCCTAAATCATACCTGAACATAAACCAAGATTAAACAAGGAGTCAGGAAACCATGCAGGACTTGACCCAAACCAAATACATAAACTAATCCAAAGAGACTAAATGAAGACCTGAACATAAACCAAGATTAAACTCGAGGTCAGGACAGTTTGAGTGAATCAATTCTTAACAGGACTAAACCAGGTCCAAATCAGCTCTAAACCAGTTTTAATCAAAATCTACAGTTTCCCAACCCCAATTCAAACCAAAACCAGGGCTAAAATCGCGTTGGAAACCGTGCATGGCCCTGCTCCATAGTGCTGCTGCTGCTGTCCAAGTTGCTCGTTAACATTCCGTTGGTGATCGCACACACGACTGATGAAGAACGAGCCATTTATCACGCACAACGCTGCCAACACCACGTACGTCCCACCTTTTCTGTTTCTAAACAACAACAAAACCAATCAGATTGCTCTTTTGTAAACTGTTTTCTTGCATCTCCGTCCTGCGAGAGAAGGTGAAAACATATTCTTATCTTATCGAGCTGACTAGGACAAAAAACCTGCAACCTCCTCACTGCAGCAGCACAGGAGAAAAAAAACGACAAGTATAGCTGGAGTTTACGAGGCTTACCGTTTTGGGTGAAATCCCGCCAAGCATTTATATAATCCCAAAAAAACGCCAAAATACGCGTTTTCTTTCGCCGCTGACGTGCCAAAACGGGACAGGAATTTATAGAAATACGATACAATCAATTTCACCGCTTCTGCTGCCGCTTCTGCCGCCCCGTCAAAAAACGCTATAGTCCCTTGAACGTGTGCCAAAAAGGTGCCTTAAAGCGCCAAGGGAAAAAAGAGCCGCACATTCGGATATACCCACGACTTTAGTTTTTTTTATTAGCTTCTTTTTCACACAAAAAAAAAAGAAGCAGGCCCAGGACGTTTGTGAATGTAATATGTGTGATGAATTTGTCCGCCGCGTCTTGCTGTGCTGTCCTCTCTCCCTCCCCATCGCTCGTTCTCTCTTCTCTCTCTCACTCGTTTCTTTCTCTCTCGTCGTCTTTGCTTTTCGTTCCTCTCGAGATGCGATTGGACAGTGTGGCAGGCAGCAGCTACGATCCAATGATACGCACCTAGCTATTTCACATGCGTGCGCCGAGTGAGAGGTTTGGATGGAGGAGGAAGAGGGAGAGAGGAGAGAAAGAGGATCAGGAGGAGGGAAGGGAAACACGCACACACGCAACACACACTCACGCACCACACACACACATAGAAGAGCTGCAGCAGAGGTGGTGCTGATGGTGCACGTAACGTGGGTAAAAATATACTACAAGGAGCTTAGAGAAGGGATGGCATTGGTAGTGCAGAACAGAGACTCACACAGGTAGAAGTTTGTCAGACTATGAAGGGACTGGAGGTAGTTTGGATTTCTATCGAAGTATTCTCTCTCTATTATGGGGAAAGAGCAAAATCATTTCTATTAAAACTAATGTATTGCAATGCAAAGAAACTTGTAGTGAGACACTTCATAGGTTAACAAGAAAAAAAAATCTTAAATTAGAACTGTCAATTTTAAACGTGTGCTGTAGTTTAGTCACCTATGGAAGTCTAAAAGTCTTTTATCAAATTGAAATGCAAATGTTAAAATTGAAAATGTAATTAAAGATTATTAGTGTAATTAAAATTATTTAAGAATTCTGTTTGCAATTTTGTAATGCTATTTGAAAATGCAATGCAATTCACAAAGTTACAATGGCAATATTAATAAACAATTTAGAATTACAGCATATGGCATTGCATTTCTTTGCAAGGAATTTTTGAGTCTTTCAAAGTGAAATAAATGTTTTAATTTCCAATATAATATCCATTTCATTTTAAAAATACAGTGATTTTCTTTAAAATTAGCATTGTTTAATGAGTGACTTTTTTGCGTAAAATTATATTTATTCAATCATGGAGTTTTAGACTGTATTTAAATTCAAATGCATTTTCCAATTTACATTATAATATACATTTCAAACATTCTTTTTATAAATACAAGTGAAAATTTGACATTTAAATTGTCAAAGTTTAATTTTGAAAATGGTACTTTAAAAATTATTTGTCTTATTATTTGTTATTATTGTCTTATTATTTTGTCATTTTACTTGCAAGGACCAAAACCCCAGCTACGATGCAGTGTTTATTGACATATGAGAAACATGAAATGATAGGAATGTACAGAAATGGATGGCAATGAGGGGTGTGGCTCCTGGGCCTCGGTACCCCAAAAGAAGCTTAACTGAGGCAGTGCCAATTGGCGGACTGGAGGTCGCTGAGGTTATGGTGGTTATAGACCTTGAAGGCCAGGGGACCTGTGTGCCATGATTTAATGAGGCGGTCAGCAACTGGAGCATATGTCGAAGCAAATGTCCGTTAGGAAATGTGGGGACGAGGCGAGGATTGACTGAAATAAGGATGAACCAGTACCTGATGCAATCTGACCTTGTAGGTAGTGAGGGGCGAGCCCTGAGGGGGAGGCGTCACATGACGACGGTACGAGAAGTCCTGGAAGATTGTAAAGGAGCTCAAAACAGAGTTAGATTGAACAAGTAGATTGTGTTGAACAACCACTGTGATTGGATCTTGCTCGTTTGAGGGAAGAAACAAAGAAGGCAAATGGAACAGGCCAATGCAAGCCTTTGACGACCATCGTTGTTAGTCTTTTGCAGACCAGAGAGGATCCGAGCCTGAGAGCAGACTGGTAGTCAAAGATGAACGGGACGTAACAGGTTAGGGAGAGTAGGTCGAATGTGAGGAAAGGCAGGTTGAACCCATAATGGAAGGAGCGGAAGCTGTACCAGGTGGTCTAGTAGGAAGAGGAGGTCGACCAGAGCAGGGCTCAGGTGAGGAACGAGGTAGCTGAGAAAGGAGGAACTGGGGTCGATGACGGTTCTGGCTCGGGAACCAATGTTCTGAATGTATTTGTTGATTGTGTCGTTGACTGCAGTTATCGGACTGGATAGCCACGGACATGGATGGCCCAACACGGGCGGCATTCCGATGATTGATCTAAAATAAGGCAGCGTGAAGAGGTGAAACTCGCAGATGAAGCCTTAAATAACCCAAAAATTGGGATGGAACTGCTATAATGTGGAGTACTGACTTGATGGACTGGATGAGAATCACAACACTGTGGGTGATTGACCAGAAGACGCTAGGACGGAGTGGAAGATGGAGACTTGCCCCTGAGGGATGGTCTGCTTGGCAATTGAGATGACCGAAGAGGGACGAACGCTACCGTTTGGAGCATGAGGAGAAGTTCCTGAGAAGACGCGCCGGTTTAGTTTCAGGTTGGCCTGGGAACTCCCGAAGGAGAAGGACCAGCGGTTCTGAAGGGCATTCGGTACCCGGCGGGAATTAATGGATTTGAGACAGCACCGATACTACGACTGAACAATCCGTGATGCACAGCCACGACGAATGAAACCAGTGGATGAATAATAGGTATGATGGAAGAGCTTAAGCCATGAGTCTGGCCATGAAGCTATATGAGTCAGGTCCCCTTGGTTAATGTGACATCTCTACATTAAATTCTGGTTCCTTCGAGCCTGGATTAGAGCTCGCTAAGCATATGGACCACGCAGCACCATGGAGAGAACTTTACCAGGCCATAGAGAAATGTCGACTTACATCGAATGACTATGAAGTCAACTATGGAGTGCACATCTCACATCCTCCAAACGCTTCATCCAGCTTTAGTAGTAAACACAGAATACCTGAGGAGAGCCCACAGCTCTGTATCTGCTTCAGCTCACACACAGGGAGACACACAGACTACACAGCTACAGACTGACGTTGACCAGTTGCCGAACTGGTCACGTAATGCTCAGCACTAACAGCAACTCTCCAAGCCCTTATCACCATAACAGCTACAGCTTCACCTGCGCCCGTAAGACTCATGGCCTCATCTGCACCCTTAGCTCTGAAGTTCTTATCCTAACACAAGCCAGACATCGTCCGGCCCTGTCAGCCTCCAGTTCCATCCAGTTTGCACTTGCCCGCACCAACCTTAGCGGCACCAATGACGAAATGATGTAGCAGCTGTCCCACCAGTCAATGCGCCGCAACCGTTACAACTCACAATGTTGTCATTCCAGCAGCAAAGTACTGTAAGACAAGCGACAGTGTCAACCCTGCATTCACCTCTCTCATCAGCACAACCCGGCAGCAAACACCACCAATAGCAGATTGCAGATGGACAGCCTCCAACCACATCCTGTTCCCACCAGCTCCTTTACCAGCACCTGCCCCCTATCCTGGTCTCAACACAATCGGAGCAGAAATGCTAATTTCCTCTGCCTTTGGCATCCAAGCCCATGCTGTCTGGTTTGAGAGCGGTTGTGAGAGTGACTTTGCCCTCCTGAAGATGGCACTCATCAGTCTGCTCAGTACACAGCCATCTCAAATACAATACAAATACAAAGTATTGCTAAGCCATCTGAAGCTGAGTGCTCTGCAACTCGCAAAAGGCTACATGCACCACCACTGCTTACTCTGGAAAGCCGTAACCAGGTCTAAGCTGGACCAGCAAGCCCTACCTTCTCCAAACACTACAGTTAGAGTAGAGAAAGAAGGTACTCTGGACATTCCACACCGCTTTCTGCGCATTTTCCCACAAGTCTCTCTTTAAGCGCCCAAAGAACAGCAGGGCATGTCTTCGAGCACTGAACGTAGACTTGCCAAAGACCAGCAAAGGCCGCCACTATTGCTCTGAAATTCAGAAGCTCAAGGCAGCAGGCTTGTGCAAATCTCACCTGAAGAAGCATACAAGTCCATAGATCCTGGTACATCCCGCACCACATTGTGCACCATAACGGAAGACGACATAGTCTTCAACTGCTCGTTCAATACAAAGCCAATCTTGAATGTGCAACTACTTCCAGGGCCAACCCTCGACCAACCTTTGCTGGTGGCTTTCATTTCATCACAGCGTGGCTACAGTAGTGACATTCGTTCGAAACAAGTATGTTTCACCAGGTACTCCTGCTTGCTGTTGAAAACCATCATGCGCTTCTTGAGAAATATGCAACGAGCGAAGGAGCGACTCTATGAGTGGCAGGTCCTGCCTGTGGACCACCTGCAGCCATGCTGCCAACCTATGCACTGCAGCGCATGTCAACTCTCAAATCAACCCATAGGTCTTTGCCGAAGTTGACCAGGATTCTATGTCGACAATGTCTTTACCGTGCACCAGACACTGCTCATGCAAGCCTGTTGTGGACAGACTGTGCAACTTCTCGGAGAAGGTGTTTTGAGATCAGGCAGTGGCAAGCTACCTGCCTTCACTCATCGAGCACTTGTC